>PVIC010009044.1:15618-46686 GCA_004025085.1 Thryonomys swinderianus | reverse complement strand
AAAAAAAATTCAGTCCTATCTGAGGTAGAACTAGCTCATTCTCTGTACTTTAAAGTTGTCATTCCTTTGTTTCTAGCTTCCACTGTTGAATGGTTGGCTCTTGTCTAATTACTGCTGCTTAGTAAGCCATTTGTTTTATCTTTGGCCAGTTCTTGGTGTTTTACTTTTTCTATAATTTGCCTATATGTAGCTTTCTTTATCCTGCCTAATACACTTTGCTCTTTCTCCAAAATGGATGTAAATCTTTTATAATTTCTGAAAAATGCTCAGCTATCACTTCTTCAAATGTCCTTTCTCCACTCTCTATATTCTATCACTCTGGGACTCCAGTTAATTGTGTATTCATTCTGCTCATTCTAGCCCCTAGATCCCATACCCTCCTTCCTACATTGCATTTCCTTGTCTGCGCCTCATTTCAAGTGCTTTCTTCAAATCTCTTTCCCACTTTGCTCAATAACTTTTTAAAAGTCTAGTATTTTGTTTAATCTATTGACTGAGGATTTGTTTTGCTTTGTTCTGGTTTTTGGTTTTTTGAGACAGGATCTTGCTTTGTAGTTCAGGCTGGCTCTGAACTCATTATGTAGCCCAAGTTAGTCTCAAACTCACAGCAATCCTCCTGACTCTGCCTCCTGAGTGCTGGGACTACAGGTATGAACCACCATGCCTGGCATTGTGGTATATGGTTCCAGGGACTGAATTTGGGACCTGAGCTTGCCAGGAAGATGCCCAAACCACTGAGCTAAATCCCTACCTTCGAATGAGTTTTTAACTCAACAGTTATATTTTAAAGTTCTATATAAACCTGCTCTTTATAGGATGGGGTTTGTCCTTCGTAGGGCTGATGTAGCACTTACTTTCTGATTTCTCCATCATTCTTTGGTTTTAGCTAACTTTTCTGATATGGAGAAGTATGGCAGACTGTATTACTTTTCAGTCAATAATCACCTCACCCGCAAAAGATGCTCTTGCCCGGTGGTAGTGCACTTGGCCTTGTAACTTATATGTAATTCATGTGCCTATGGCATCTGAACAGAGGTGGCAGAGTCACTGATTCAAAACACAGATCACGAGGCTTTGCAAGTTTCTCCTACCTCTTTGGAGCTCCCGACCTCCCCCATGTGAACATTACATCCTAGACAAGGGCTGCCCCTTAAGCCTAAATGGAGTTGAACAAGAAATAGACTTGAGCCTAACCTATAGCCTAGAGCAAGGTCGCCTAATGTACAGCTGTCAACCTGTAACACAAACTGGAAATAAATATTTACTCTGGTAACTGAGATTTTTGGTACTCATCATTATTGCAGCTGAAGCTAACCTTACATACTTTAAATAGAATGCTTAGGAATCTTTATGGACCTCCTTTACAAATGAAGCACTTGAAATTTAATATAGCTAAGAGTTTTTGCCTAAAAGATCCATAGCCAGGTTTGCTTTTTTAACAATAACTTCACATTCTTATTTATCCCCATTAACTTATTTAGAACTGAAAAATTTAAACAGAACTTTAAACATTAAGATTGCATACCAACCATAACCTATTGATTAGTTTCATATGGCCACTGTAACAAATTACCACAAACTCAGCAGCTTAAAAAATAAAAAAATTATTCACTTATAGCTCTGGAGGCCAGAAATTCAAACCAAGATGGTGTGCTCTCTCAAGAGGTGAAAGGGATGACCAACACTCTTGCCTCTTCTGGCATGGAGACCTGAATCCCACACTTGCCACAGCCCATGGCCCTGCCTCCATCACGCAGGCCGGCAGCACCCTCTGCTGAGGCCACTCTGTCCTCTTTCCCCAGACAAATCTCTGCCTCCTTCTAGTAAGACGCCTGATTGTTCTTGGATCCATCCAGAGAGTCTAGGAGAACCACTTCGTCTCAAGACGCTTAATCACATCTGCCAGTCCTTTCAACCAAATAATGCAGCAGTCATAGGCTCCTCAAATTCAACTCTGGATATCTTTGGAGGCTGTTACTCAGCCAACCCCAAGAAGTGAGGTCATACATTTCAGTATTTGCTTTTCTGGGTACCACAGAAGCTCTATTACCTGAGTTCAATGTTGGTGAGAAAGGGGAATGATTTGATTTTTCCTATTTCCTTTGTGTTTTCACTTTCCAGATCCAAAATAAATGATGTGTTCAACTCTGTGGTAGAAATTCTAAAACAGTTACTTAAATGCCAGGTAAGCAAGGTTCTACTGAGCTACATCCTCAGCCCCAAATTAACAGTCTTGACATGCTCATTGATTATTCATTTAAAAAACAATGATTTCTTTGATAACCTGAAAAATTTCAGATTGACTTTAAAGGTAGAAAAATGTCTCTTTACTTTAGAAGTCTTTTTACTAACAACAATTTTTACATGTCTCCAAGGTTTCTTTTTAGGCTTATTACTTAAATTAAAAGGAGGACAAATAAGATAAACTCATTATGTGACTCAGTTGAAAAGTTCCAAAGATGCCACTAACAATGTTAAAATAGTTTTCTGCTGTGTACCGGGGAGAGGTAACGTAGAGGAAGGAGCACTGGGATTAGTCTCCAGAAGATAAATATTGGCGATAAAGAGGATTTATGTACTAGAAGAGCTCCTTTGTTGGTGCTGGAGACTTCACAATGTATGAGTCAGTGATTGAAACAAACCAAAGCGACCCTTTAGCTAATGGGGGGAGGGACAGACACTCTCTGTTTTCTCTGAGGATTTTTCCACCCCTATCCTCAAGCACGATTGGTTGCCCTCACTGTCCTCCCTCTCCCTCACTTACTTCTTTGGGGGTGAATTTTTGAGTCTATTGGCTATTCTTGCAATATCAGTGATAGTGTCAGAATGGATCCCTGAACAGAGGATTCCTCAGAGTCTCTAAATTCTACTCCCCAGTGTCTCTGTGAGTTTGCATCACATATGAATGTTTTACAGTCTTCTGTCAGGACCCTGCGTGGAGGTAAGGAGATGCTTTTCCTTTCTAAGGAGGGCAAACCTTAAGAGGAGAGAAAACACAAGAGAGAAAGTAAGCCTAAGGTTGACAACATAGACTGTTGGAAAGATAGTGGGGAAAAAAGACTTCCACATTCCTCCCTATGGAGAATACCTGATAATCCACTAGTCTACTTCCTAAGACTCTCTGCACTGGAAAACATGAAGTGACACATGCATTTTATTTTTAAATTTTATTTACTTATTCATTTATTCACTTATTTATTTATTTTTATGGTACTGGGGGTCAAACTCTGGCCCTTGTGCTTCCAAGGTAGCGTGGTACCACTTGAGCTAAATCCCCAGCCCTGACACATGCATTTTAAATATCAAAATATTGCAAGCAACCTCAAATGCCTATTAACAGAATAGTGGCTATTGGTATGCTCCCCTATGGAATACTATACTGCTATAAAAGGGAATGACAATGCTGTTCTATTCCAATATGAAGTGATCTCAGATACATATGAAATTAAATAAATCAAAGTACTGAGCCATGTTTATTCTTGGGTCCCACTTGCAAGCCAACAGGAAAACATGCCCAAGTCTAGAAGTTCTGATATTACCAGGGTTCTGTCTGTTGGCTTTGCATGTTTCTGTTTGGACTCTTCTGGAGCTGGGTTCGTTCTCCCTGCAGAAAGAGAGCTAGATTTTTTTTCAGTTGCATCTTACTAAAGCTCAGGATGGGTAGGAAGAGCAAGTCTTTCTCAAATGTCCTGTGCAAGGGGCAGAAAAAGGTAGGTAGTGAAGATGACAACCATACCAGGCCTATGTGTCAGGAGAGGAGAAAAGGTTCTGAAGTGAAAGGGTGTGCTGAGCACATACAAATGAGATGTACACTATGGGCTCCGACCTTTAATAGTGAGACAATGAGAAAGTGGTCTCTTGTCCAGACTTCAAGATTCTACATGGAACAGTGAAATATTTGGCATCTTGAGTTTTCTTATCTTGTGGTATCAGGTGTAAGCAGCTATCAACATTTCTTAAAACTTCTTGCACATAGCAATGTTGTAAATTTATGTGAGGGCTGCATGATAATTGGTTTCTGTTTTTTTTCCACTAACCTACTCAAGTTTTTCCCTTTTAAAGGAAATTTTTATTGTGTATGTTTATTATCTAACAAATGTTACAAGATACATGCATATAAAGTAAAATGGTTTCTATAGTGAAACAAATTAACATACCCATCATTTCACATAGTTGTGTTTCTCCCCTGTAGCTAGGCTGGCTCACTTAGCAAAAATTCTGAATACAATATGTGGTTATTAACTAGAGTTTTCATGTTATATATTATCTTTCCACTCATATTTACTACATATTTGGTGTGTTGTATCCTGTGACTTTGTCTCCCCTTTCCTTTCTCTTCACTGCCTAGAATTCTTTTTTCTCTTTGTAATACTGGAGATTTAATGGACTTCACACATACCACTGAATTACACCCTCAGCCCTTTTGGGTTTTTTTGTTTGTTTTTTTTTTTGAGACAGGGTCTCGTTTTGTAGTTCAAGCTAGCTCTGAGCTCACTATGTAGCCCAGGCAAGCCTCGAACTCAGCAATCCTCCTGTCTCTGCCTCCCAAGTGCTGAGATTACAGGCATGAGCCACCACGCCCGGCCCTCAGCCCTTTTTTATTTTGAGATAGTGTCTCAGTAAATTGCTCAGGTTGATCTCAAGCTTGTGATCCTTCCGCCTCAGCCTCCCAAGTAGCAGCAATTACAGGTGAGCACCATTACACCCAGTCATCTTCTCCCTATTTTAAGTGAATCTGAAGCCTAGCCTCAAGGAACAAAGCTTGGGATGTGAATTCTGAACCACAAAGATGGAATTTAAAATATCAGAACTAAAGGTTGTACTAGGAAAAAATAGCTTTGGGCGGCCAGCTTCTGGCCAAGCGAAGCCTGCCTCCCTTCCTGAGGCGCGGCCACTGGACTCCCCGGGGCAGCTGTAATGGAGCCCTGAGAGGCTCAGCGGGTGCTGCTCTTGAAAGAAGCTAATGACCTCAGAAGCACGCTGGGCAGAGCAGACTCAGTGGAATTGCACAGGTAGCCACCTGCTCATTCTCAGCCTCTCCAAAGACCAGCAAAAGTATCCAAAGAAATGTGAAATTTCAGGGCTTGAAAGGGCCAGGGTGGGTGAGAAAACTCATATTCTCTGGAGACTGCCACCTGTTTCCGCGTGAGGACTTTTAAAATCAGTTGCTGTAGTAGATTTTTACAAAACCAATTTCTCCTCCTTTCTATTCCTTTATCCTGAAGCCAAATGTCTTTGGCCCATCTCCCATGGTTGAAACTAAGCCACAGAAAATGGCTTTGTCATTTTTAAGAAGTAATTCCAGCCATCCCTGCCAGCTAATGACCACTTACTCTGCATGGTCCCCGTATCTGCTGTGTGAGGTTTCCCCTCCAGGTAATGTAAAACAATGCTCTCTTTCATGATAATAGAAACTTCTTATAATCATGTGAACTCAGGACCTTTAAAACACCTTCTGTTACTTTATAGCATTGATTACAGTAGAACTTCATCACATTAAAAATACATTTCCTTCCTTCAATTTTAAGTTTCTCATTAGAGCTTGAGTTTGACACTGTAAAGCACTTCTCTGGCACTGGCATAATCACACCCACTTCTTTCTCGCACTTGTGCCCCACCCCCGGCCCTGCACTCGCTGAGGGCAGGCTGGAACCTTTCTACCCTTGTTCTGTCCTCCTTAACTCTGAGATATGATGAACACATTCCCCTCTCCATCTCCCTGGCTTCTCAGGACCTTGACTTCTTTATGTCCAATGTCCTCTTCTTCTCTGTACCCATCCTAGACTTTATCAGCACTTCAACCTGCCGCACCTGTGAACTCAGTGATTTAAACATCCTCTCTCGGACCATGAATTCCTCGTACCCCAGTGAAGGCCTCACATATTCTTTGATATCGTCAAAAGCAGTGTGCTCTATATTTCCTCCTGATCCTCTTGGTCTTAATCCCGCCGCGCCCCTTGTCTAGATTATACCACACATTCTGTTGCACTGCAGTCCCTCTCTTGCCATAACTCTCAAACCAATTTTCCCTCCATCCTCTGCTCTTTCCACTTTATCTAAGCTTGAATCAAAGTAGCTGAGAAGAGTCGAAGAAAAGAAAGCAGTTTCCACCCACTGTGAATTCCCAGTTGCCAATCTCCGCTGAGTTCTAGTGCTCCTGACTTCCCTCCCATTCTCTCACTCGCTGTGGTGACTTTGCTGCCTATATCCAGGAGAAAATAGAAATCACCACCATGTCTCCCACCAGCATACTAAACACAACCCATCCACACTCTGGCTCTGCTTCTTCCTTCTTTGTCTCTTTCCTGTTAGAGGCCAGTCATCCCAAGGAATCCTGGCTGCCTTGCTTCCCAGTGAACCACTTCCTTGTCCACTGGCTACATTCAGTCAGCACTTGTATTTCCTTCTTACTACTAAAAAGAAAGTAAGTGTACTGATAGGAGGTGAAACCTGCTTGGAGGTGGGTCACGGGGGCATGAACTGGAAGGATGTATTTTTGACCCTGTACCCTCCTTTCCCATCCTGCTTGCTGGCTGCCAGGGGATGAGCAGCCTTCCTCCACCATGCCCTTCCATCATGCTGTTTCTACCTGGAAGCCAGTTAACCATGGATGGAACCCACTGAAACAGTGAGTGACAATACATCTCTTCCTGCTTTCAGCTAAGCATTGAGAATTTTGCCCTAGAATGAGACAGTGTCTGGTACACTGCTTTCTGGCAGCCACGAGATAAGCAGCTTTGTTCCATCACCATGTACTCCTCGCCATGATGTTCTGCCTCAGGCCCAAAGAGAATAGTCAGCCAGCAGAGGACTGAAGCCTCTGAGTCAAAGTGAACCTTTCTTCCTTGTGCATTTTCTCAGGTATTTTGTCACAGCAGTAGGAGGTTAATATAGCAGTCAACAGAGACGGTGAAACCATGCTATTGAAGTAACCGAGGTGATGACTCTGAGCTAAAATTATTTTAGTGGAAGCAAAAGAGGAAGATGTACAATGTCTGGAAGGTAACTGGGTGGCAGGCTCACAAGAGTAGAGAACCAAGGGGAAATGACAGGGAAAACAGAGAAGGAGGTACTGTAGTCAGTTTCTAGTTTTCTAGGTGGCCAGATGAGCAAATAATCATGTGAGTCTAGAGAAAGTGAAACAGGCCACCAGCAATGGCCTGGAGGATGACAGTTCAACTCTGGATAGGATGAGTTTGAAGATCTGAGAAGTTTAAAGGGTGTGGAAATCAAGGTGTTGGAAGCTGTACTTGTGAAGGAAGATGAAAAAAGGGTGACCAAAAAGTAGAAGAAAAACCACGAGTGGCTTGTAACAGAGAGAGTGTGTGAAGAAAACTAAGCAACAAAGATTCTTAGTCTATTACCTTTAATTCAAACCTTTACTAGAAGCTTCAGACTTATTGATCAGTGGTTTTAGGACACTTCTATATGAACACAAGCATAGATGAAAAAAAGTATGTCCATCTGTCAAACCTATTTTCTTATGAAGTGACAATCAATTTGCATAGAAAACAGAACCTTTGTAGATTCTTTTCCTTCTGTACTCCCTGCAATCAATTCTCCTACTTTGACTTCCTGCTTACCCCTTCCTTCTTAGTCCTAAGTCTTAATATCTAATACAATTTTTGTATCTTCTCTAAAAAAGAAACACAGCCAGCCTTGGTGGCTCACACCTGTAATCCCAGCTCTTGGGAGGCAGAGGCAGGAGGATTGTTGAGTTCGAGGCTTCCTGGGTTACATAGTGAGCCCAGGGCCAGCTTGGACTACAAAACAAGATCTTGTTTCAAACACAAAACAAAACAACAACAGCAAAAGAAACACAAATGTAACTCCCACCCCCATGCCCACATATTGACCGTTGGGTGATATTCTCATCCTAATCCCCTCTGAACAGTTCTTATGGACTCAAGCAGAGTTTCTTGAGTTGCCCTGGGCCTCCTCTGTTGGGAAAGAAATGACTGGTAGCAGAGCTGGAGAAGAGCATAGGATAGGCAGTGTTTAAAAACACAGCAGCTGAGACTCTAAATCCAAGGTTCCCTGCTGGTTCCACCTCTTCTCCCCCAGAACCTACCCACTGAGATCACTGAGGAAGTGGACTAGCTAAAATCAAATGGATAGTTGTTAAAGAAGATGGCCTAACGCATAGAGATTAAAAGTACTCATAACTATGTTTCGTTTTTCATTGGAGCACCACATTTTACCCTAGGAGCATTCAAAGATTAGAATGACTCCCCAAATTGTATGTGTTTAGAAACACTTCAGTGCAAGAGTGTAGGGAAATGGGACCTTTCAGAATTACTGGATCACGAGGGTTGTGCTCTCCATCAGGTATTACCTTCTGCCATGTTATGACACATCAGGAAGTCCCTTCTCAGATTCAGTTCCCAATTTTAAACTTTTCAGAATTCCAGTCTGTGGCATTTTAACAACACAATATGAACTAACTCAGAACACAGATTTCGACAGGTCTGGGGCTCTGTGAATATGTGTGTCCCACATGGCAGCATTACAATGCTTGGAGCTTTTGTCTGTACAGAATAGGCACCTGTTAAACATTTGTTCTATAAAGGGACTCTTTGTTGGTGACTGATGTGCCACTTCGGAATGATCTAGCTTGCAACATGATAAGGAGGTTCCAAATAGTCCTGTGATGTGCTCTAACAGTCCTAAATAATCACTGAACTCTTTGTCTTGATTCCAGTCATCATCCTTTCCCCATACTGCTTCCTTTCTTGATTGATATAAAGCCACGCAAGGTCAGTACTTCTTTTATGACTCAAAGAGCTCAGTTGGAAGAAAAAATGTTTCCTTCACATGGCTCCTTTCTCTAGAATGAATTTCCTACAACAGTAAGAAACTTATAGCACTTGGCACCAGAAACAATAGAGTTTTAGAATTAGTGTTTGGTTATGTCAGTTGTCAGCAGATTTAGAGCAAACTTATATTGCTTATCACGATGTTAGAAATTTGTTGAATGCTAATTTGAAAAGGATTTTCCTTATAGCCTTTTAGCTTGGCAGTTTATATCATGTTGTAAGTTCAATGACATGGCCCCTAATGTTAGATGTTAGAATACTGGCTTGATTCACCATCAGTCTCACCTAATGCAATGAGCTATAAAAGAAATTAGGAATGACTTATTATGTAAGTTATAAGTGCTCTAAGTTAAGACAAACAATCCCTGTCTCATTCTTGAAGAATAAATAAGATCCTTTCCACATTTTGCTCCAAGTCCTTCAAACCAGTTATGTGTATGCCCAGGTATGCATGCTCCTATACCTATGTACAGCTTTCCTTCCTACATAAAAAAGCATGGAAATACATGGAACAGTTGCCTGTATTTTCAGGATGTATGAGCTTGAA
Organism: Thryonomys swinderianus; assembly: GCA_004025085.1. Taxonomy (NCBI): domain Eukaryota; kingdom Metazoa; phylum Chordata; class Mammalia; order Rodentia; family Thryonomyidae; genus Thryonomys; species Thryonomys swinderianus. The sequence goes on along the minus strand of PVIC010009044.1, from coordinate 37,323 downwards.
TTTATTCTTGCAATTTCCACATTTACTCCCAGAATGTCATTTCTAAGTTGATGTGGACATCTCAAAACAAAGCTCACTGCTGTGTTTCTCCAAAAGGAAACTTGCTCATGAAAATAAAAATATCAAGAAAAGCCAAGGAGCTATGATGAACAACACATCAAAATGAAATTTTAAAAAACAACATGCTTAAAAATCACAAATCCAGGCATCTTTAAGATATAACCTTCAAGTTCTCTTTTCTGATTCACTTGGGATATGAACATATTTCCAGCTGAATTCTGAAACTGTTCTTACCCCTCATTGTATTTAAACAAATTCATGGAATGGGATGCAAGGAAAGAATAGGGGAGAAAATTTTTATTGTGAATATAAAATCATACATTGTGAAGGTCACCTAACTTGAACGAAATGAATGACTGTATCAGTTAACAAAATCACTTGATTAAATAAAAAGAAAACAATAAACCTGAGTATCCTGGAAATCAATCCATTTCCAATACTTGGGGTAGTTGTCCTGAGAAATACCATGGCAGTCCTAGGGAACAGAAGATTTTTATTACATCAAGATAAGACTTTTAGCACAATAGATGATAATGGGCTTATGCATGTGGCTTAGAAAGAGGAACAATTATAGGCCATTTAGGATAAGAGACCAGGATATATGAGCATGGTTGAGCCTCAGGACAGTCCTTTTACTCTGTCTTCCTCATTGTAGGAGTGGATGTTGCCAAGGGTGTACTAGAGCCTGTTAGGACCCTTATTCCCATCATCAAAGATTCTGGGCCTCAGCTGATCTGCTTGTTTATGGCCTGTTCTGATGCAGGCAATCGGAGGACAGAGGGAATGGAAACATTTCCATGACAACAGTGCTTTATTAAGAGAAGAAAATGCTAGAATTCTTTTTATGACCAGAATGTTCTGAAACAAAAAATTGGCCAAAAAACAAGGTTACTCAACAGTTTGGGTTATTTTTTAGTTTGCTTTAACCCAAATAATGTTTCGATGATTTAGTTAAAATTAAAGGCTAACAGCCAAGACTCTTGGATCCTAATTAAATATATAATTTAATCATATTTTCCATTATCCCAGCAGGAAACAAAGATCATCATAATAATGTCATGTAGAAGAAGCTTTTATGATTAATTAGTTCATGTATGTAAAGTATGCTTTGAGGTAGTAAAATTTAAAATATTGCTAGATCTTACAATTTCTATCAGATTTGTTTTTAAAAAGATCTAATGTACTCTGTCCCAATTATGTATGAAATTTATGTACTTATGCTCTTATTTCTAAAACTTAACAGGGATAAGGTAATTTTGAATGGATTTTATTACTATCCCTTTAACCATAATTCAGAAAACACACAGCCTACGAACCACAAATATATAACACACGATGAGTTTTCCAGAGATGTGGCTAGAATTCCAACCCTGATACCAGTTCTTGCTTCCATTTCCATTTTTTATTGACTTATTACATGTAATCCCATTGACAATTATGAATTTCCCAGCACATTTCCAAATCTGACCTCTGGTTAAATATTCAGAAAAACAGAGAAACATCATATAATATATTTGAAGTACTGATTTTCTAAAAACAAAATTCAGTGGAAATATAGCAGTAAATTATAATGAATAATATATTACTGCTTGGAAAGTATTCTTGGGTAATAACTCATATTAACCATCTTTATATTCTATTATGGACTTGTAGATATAAATAGGATGCATAGTCAAAGAAAGTTCACTATTCTTTTTTCTTTCTTTCTTCTTCTTTTTTTTTTTTTTTTTGAGACAGGGTCTCACTTCGTAGTTCAGGCTGGCCTTGAGCTCTCTGTGGAACCCAGACAACCCTTGAACTCAGCAATCCTCCTGCCTCTGCCTCCTGAGTGCTGGGATTACAGGCAGGAGCCACCATGCCTGGCTTCCTTTTTCTTTCTATGTCTTATTTATTTCTGTACCACCAAATACAAAAATCTAGACATAAGCAATTTAATTATTAAAAATATGAACTGTACCAGCCCAATCCCTCCTATGCAGGACATAGTATTTTACATAGAAAAAAACTGGGCCCCAGAGAAGCTAAGGAGCTAACTCAAGGTTCGCAGCTCAGTTAGAGCCCCAACAAATCTGATTCACTGCCTTTTCACAGTCCACACCACGAATCCTCTGTCTGTGTCTGTATAGTGCATCAGGGAAAGTGTACATACATTTCTCAACCTTTCATGGGCTTCTGTGCCCAGCACCAAGGTAGTCCCTGTTGGAGTGTGGCTACCATCCTGTATGTTGTCCTATGGTGATAGCTCCATGCTGAGAGGCCTCCTGTCCTCCAAGGCTGGGTTTGTCTGTTCATGTGATGACTCACTTTCTCTGGTTTCCTCGACAGGCTGGCTAGCTCTTCCTAAATTAATAGTGAAACTGTCCTCCACATTATAGCCCCCATGGCTCTCCTACCTAAGATCTTGTGCTCAACAGCAATAGGACTTCACAGCCCAGGATCATGTCTTAGCCTGTCCCCTCTCTGGTCTCTGCCTGCTTCCCTCCCTCACTCTTCCCATAGTCCAAGGACCAGAGACTCAGTTTGCCACTGTCGCAAACTTGGGCCAGCCTCACCTATGCGTTGTCCACCTTTGAGAACAGCTAGGTAGACAAGTGGGGCAGGGTTGGGGTGACTGAGGTTGGAGCAGTGCCTCAGACTGTCTGAGCCAAAAGAGTATGAATGTTACTTACAGATGGGGTCGGGGGGAAGAAACAGTAAGACAGGGAAAGTTGGGGGAAATACAACTCACAGAAAACCAGAGAGTTGCCCCATGCCTGAGGACTTCTCCTCTGTAATCCCCAGCATTGCCAGACAAGGACCTCTGTAGCTAAATGAGAGGGTAAACGGTTACTATAGGAAGTTGAGGCCCTTCATGACCTTCCCTTCCTACACTTAAAAAAAAGCAATGTAGTAGAAGAGGAGGGAGAGTAGGGAAGAGGAATCTGGATCCCAACTTAGTGACAGGTACTTGTTTTCTGTAGACAGCTACTGTATTTTGGAATAAAAATAATCATGGTAAATGTTTGAAAGATAAGTAAAATGTCCTTTGTAAGAATGACACGGACCATTTAAAACCTTGACTCCTCCATACATTGTAGGAGATCTAGTACCTGTCCTCACATGGGAAGCAAGTAAAGATTGGCGTGGGGCAGTGTGGACTTGGTCACCTCATTTCATGGAGTTTGTTGAGTATTTGTTGACTGGTCAGTACTGGGAGGTGCAGGGAAGGTACAGGAGAACTAGATAAGTGTCTACTCATATTTTTCTCTGATTCTTACTTTTCTCATTTCAACTGAAATCCTTCCTTATTCTAACAGTGTATTATTTAAAGATCTTTTACTTAAGAGCAAGAAAAAGTTAAGGAAGTGTGTTCTCAAAGGCACCTATTGTACTTTGACACTCAAGTAGTGGTTAATCTAATCTTGGATAAATATTTAATAATTTGGACCTTGTTTTTCCCATCTGTGAATGGGGAGAATAACATTTCTCTTACCATCATCTGGAAATATACTTTTCCAAGCTTAATTGATATAAGGATTTTCTCCACAATAACAAGAGGCTTGGCCAGTGGTCATCAGTCCTCAGCCTTATCAGTATATTACAATAAATTGGAAAACCTCAAAAAATAGCAATGCCAGAGGTTTACCTATAATATACAGTAGTACCTCAGTTCATAAACTTAATTCTTTCCACAATTCTAGGTGCAAATAAAATTGGGTGAGAACTAAATCGAATTCAGTGGTTGGGTTCAATGCTGACCTTGTGAGGAAAAATTTGATTTGGTTCTCATCTAATTCGGTTTGCAACCAGAATTATGGATAGAATTAAATCCATGAACCGAGGTACTAGTGCAGGGCCTGGGCCTCTGAGTGTTTGAAAAGATTCTCATGCGAAATTAAGGTTAGAATAGCTTCTGTCAATTAATTTTAAAGACATCTAGTTCTTGAATTTGATGGTTTAAATATGAAAATCCTTCATTTAAATCAGCATCTTTTAAAAGTCATGGAAATAAACACAGTATGCCACTTCCCCCTTCAGCTATGCCCAACAGCACATTGCGAGTTCGGATTGCAGCCACAAGCTGGCTGACGCAGTGCAGGGGACACTGCTCTACTAAGAACAAGCGTGTGTTCATTTTGTTTTGTTGCAGCTTATTTTCACTCACCTAACTCCACACTCCAGCATCAGGGCAGGGAAGTGTTATCCATTTTGTAACAGTGTTTCTCTTTATGGCTTTAGACATGGGATACTATCAAAAAGCTGGTCCGAAACGCACTTGAGGACCAGAATTTAGTTGCATGACTTGCCTGCCTTGTGCATCTCATGATGTACAACCTAAGGAGAGGTGGTAATAAACAGCGATGGTCACATTTGAAATTAAGATCAGTCAGGTCGGCAGCAATGAAATCTGTCCAGATCTAGGTTTGTGAGTTTATTAGCCCTTCAGGGAAGGCCTGGGTATAAGCAGCCACAGTATGTCTGACTTGCACTTACAGTGGTTTGGATTTTATTCCCCAGATGCACGATTGCATGTTTCCCCGCTTCAGAGATTGATTCACTTGCTGGTATGCCTCAAGATACTTTCTTTGCTCTGATGACTTTCATAAACATTTATAATGCATTTTTCTTAATGTAAATCAAACATCAAAACCCAGCGGGAGGTGAAAAGCCTTATGCTCCTTCCAAAACTCTGTGTACATTTGCTCCAGTTAAGGGCTAACGTAACACTCCATGGGACAAAAACAGTAACAGCCAAAGTACAGTGAGGAGCCCTTTTCTGGTTTTCATCTGAACATCACATCACATATGTGTTAGGAAATAAGAAAAGGAAAAACACTGACATACTTTACCTTTTTTTTTTTTTTTTTTTTACTGGTTTTAGCCCCTCTCCCTTTTTTTTTTTTTTTTTTAGCTTATGCATTCTTTATGAGTAACCGAAAATGGAAAACACAAATAGTTGCAGCTAAAATTCATCACGTTCTTACTTGGCCCTGTGCGGAAAGCTCTATGGATCTTCTCTCTTTAAGTCTTTACTATAAACCTACAAAAGGGTGTAATTATTGTTCCCATCTTACAATGGGAATTATTGTCCCCATCTTTTGGGGGGAAGAAAACCAAAGTACAAAAGGGTATGGGTTTTTTGTTTGTTTGTTTTGCACCTGCCCTATTCCAAAACTTGTGTGCTTAGGAATTGTTCATTAAGCCATCTCCACCAAGAGAGGCCATTTTATGCCTGTGATCTCTTAAAATATGGAAATGCATATGTATTCATTCAACAAATGTGTGGTGAGTACCTAACAGGTCATATATACTAAGATCTGAGGATAAGGAATTGACCTGACTCGTGCTTCCTAGAGATGACAATCTAACTGGAAGGACAGAAAGTCTAAAATAGGTACAGAACAGACATTACTTAAATTCAACCATGGCAAAAAGTGAAGAAGAGAAAGAGTGAGAAGCAAGAGCAGCTGATAGTGTTGAGTACAAATTGCAGAAGGAGAAAGTAGGATCAGACCACAACTAGTGCTTATCACAGGCCATGTGTTTTTCTCTTTGCAGTTTACCTATGTCATTTGTATATAGATCAAAAAATAGTTACTGCTTAAATTTAAAACCTTACTACCATAAAAGACACAGTACCATTAATCTCCCTCTGAGAACCCCTCCCCCCCCAGCTTTGAGCACCCTTGTCCCATCATTCTTGTCACTTTCTGAAGCAGTTCTGGAAGTCCTTGGTCACGTGTTTCAACGCACTGGTGTGATATCTGCATGTTCTGAATCAATTCAAAATATTTACTTTGCAAGGTTGTTTTGACTCTAGGGAAGAGTCAGAAGCCCCCTGGTGCTGGATCCAGTGAATAAGGTGGATGAAGGCATACTGAAATGTTTTCATAAGCCTACTTCTCCATTGGGTGGTATTTTGCAGCAACCTTTATTATATTTTTTGGTCATATCTCACAAAGATGCTCATGAAAGAGGACTTCCATATTTGCTTCAGAAAGTAGAAAGAATGATGGTATAAACTGTTCTTGAAACAAAGGGGAAATAGTGAAAAAGTAGTTATTTTTCCCTTTAGTAGTCTTTTTTTTTTCTTTTACTTTTCTCATCCTTCCTGTATCCATTTTGGGGTGGAAAGAGGAACTTCGTCTTTTCACTTTCGAAGTATATAACACAATAAGCACATCTCTTTGCATTCTAAAGCATGGGAGCTATTTTCTTTAACTTACCATACCCAAAATACAGTCATTCTTCATGCCTGATATTGTCTTAAGTCCCTAATCGAGGGTAATTCAATATCTTATCAACTGACATGTGTTACATAAGTTATAATGACTAAGGGATGGCGGTGTGTTCATAGCTCACATTGAAACATTATGAAAGAGGGGCAATTAAAGTTGAAATAATTTATAACTTGAAGAATAGGAATTAGCATTGGACAATAAAGACAGACATTTATTTGGTGATTATTATACTGAAGGGAAATAATGTTGGAAGTTGTGTGGCCTTGTAATCGGACTTGAAGTTAGCAGGGACAGAGGAATTCAATCTGCTCATGGATCTTGAGGGAAGAGCTTGAGAAAGTCTCCTGAGTGGGGCCACTGAGTGAAACCAAACTTACCTGAAATACTCAGATCAGCCGGAAACTCTCCTGTAGAAGACTGGAGAGCCAGCGCCGGCTCCGAGCATCGAAGGGAGCCAAGAGTTTGAGTGGCAGAGAACCACTGCCAGGAAATGACAGCACCTTATTTGCTACAAATCAGGACACATTTGGAGCATCTTGGGGAGACTGCAGGGGAGGGTTGATGTTTCTACTGAAGAAGGCATAGTAAATTGAATTAATTACATAGCGCCATTAGTACTAATTAAAGATGTGCATGTACCATTGGTATTTTCTTATTTAGCATGTGCTCAACTGCTCATTTTCCTTCCGTGAGCACAGAAAATATTAATAAAGGTTGTTATAGACTTATGTTAAACTTTGGAATCCAATTCTCCTGCTACCATGTAACTGAAAGTGCTTAATTTTCTAATTTTCCTTTTGTGGAAGAAGTTCTGAATTGTACTCTGAGGGCTGAGGGACGTCTTACTCCACTTATATTTCTAAAGGAGAGCTTGACATTAGGGTATTTCTAAGTCGGGTTTTCTCACTCTCACTTTCTCAGAAACAACAAAAGCGTGAGCCAAAACTCTAATTCCTGGGTTCCGCGTCAAGCCATGGAGAAGCAATAATGACTATGATATAAAAAGTTTTGTAAAAAAAGAGGTAGCACTGGAAGGAAGATACAAGTCACGAAATTCAAGTGTTCGAGTAGGTGATTGTACAATGTATAGTTGTAGCACAAAGAAAATAATACTTTATTCATTTTAAAGTATTTACTAAGTAACTGCTGCTTCTAAAACATTATGTTAGGCATTGAAGGTGAGGAAGGAATAAGAAAAAACTTCTTGCGCCCTTTCTCTGTGTAGGGGTAGCAATATGCTTGCAAAGAAGTTTCTTTTAAGGTATCCAGAATGGTTAGTTAGGCTTAACTGCTTCCTAACACAGATCCCAGTACCTCAGGCCTTGAGATTGAGAAGAGACAGGAAAGAATGGCACCTGCCCATCCTCTCAGCCCACAGAAATCTTCAGAAACAAAGATGTGTGGGTATGCTGGATCTGGAAGCTTCATCTCTGATGTACCAGAGCATTACAAGGACACACAGCTAAATTACATCTACTTTTATCAGAGGTCACTAGCAGGGCTTCTGGCAAATGTTTAACCAACAGGTTTGCATTTTACCAGCAGTATAGTTATTATAATCTCTCTTCGCTGTCAGACTCGTGGATCAGAGGTCAATAGTAGGTTTGAGGCTAGTTATTAATTTATAAGATCAAATATTCTTTTGTTTTTATCAGACATAGATGCCATTCCTCATCCAGAATAAATTCTATGAGATAGCTGCTATCTGGAGAAAAAATTCTTCTAAACCCTACTATACAATAGAATTGTAACAACAATGTGTATATTGCTGGCATCTGATTTCATTCAACACTAGATTAATTGCCTTTCAAAGAATATGTTGACTTTGTCACTACCTTAGTCAGTATTTACTTTGTAACCAATAATGAGAATCAAGACTTTAAAGGTGGAGCACAAAGCCTGCAGATTAATGAAGATTTAGACAGGGAATAAATAATGTAAGAAGGAAATAGAAAAGAAAACACATGTTGCTTTTTAGAGGCAACCATTTTGCTCTTGAAAGTTGAGTCAGGATTCTTGGTGAACCCAACACTGGCCTGAATCTCAGGATTTTCTCAGAATGAAAAATTAAGCTTGGCTGCCCAATTCAATGAAGTGTGCAATGTATACAGTTTCTTCCAAGAGAAAGGGAGTCAATAAGAGTAATATTTGTGATTCATGTTTTTTTTGAGACAGGGTCTCGCTTTGTAGTTCAGGCTGGCTCTGAGCTCACTATGTAGCCCAGGCAAGCCGCCGCGAACTCAGCAATCCTCCTGTCTCTGCCTCCCGAGTGCAGGGATGACAGGCGTGAGCCACCACGCCCGGTACTGTGGTATGTGGTATTGATTGCTGGTGGGCGTGAGTCTCCATACCCAGCATTGTATGTGGTTACTGGGGATTGAACTCAGGACCTTGCACTTGGGAGGCAGGCGCTGGAACCACTGAGCTAACCCTCTGTCCCTGCGATTCATGTTTTTATTGATAGCATTCATTAAGCATACCAAATGTGTCACATGCATGTTGCTTCATGCTCATCATACAAACTGCCCTATACAATTACGAATGGAAACAATCTCTCTTCCTGCAGCTCATTATAACACCTGTCAACCACAATCTCAGCTTATACCTGGGGAAATTAATACTCAGAAAGCTTGAAATGAACAGGGAACTGTAGACCCTCAAGCTTCTCTGTTCCATAACCCTTACCAGAGCCCATCGCTCCGTTTGTGAATGGACAAACACTGTATAGCTATGTTTCTTGAACCTTACCTGCATCCAAGTCCGCTGAGGGTCTTATGAAAATGAAGATTTGATTCTGCAGGTCTGGCACGCACCCCAGATTTTTGCACTTCTTACACATTTCGGGCATTGCCAATACTGTTGGTTCATGACCTTGAATGAAAAGGCTGCTTGCATTTATGTTTTCTGCATCGTGCTTGCCAGCCCAGTACCCTTGCCTGCTCAGATCTCACTGGATATAGATTTTGAACTAGTTGTGACCCTATACCAAATATTAAATCTGATGCCAGTTATTGTGCTGTGAAGTAAGGCTCAAGAGGTTCACGCAGGCAATCTTCTTTGCAAAATGTCAAAGTATCTTCAGGCCATTTTCCCTTTGATATCGTTCCCACCACTGCTGAGGCAAGTGCCAGGACTAAGGATGAAGGTGCGGTGATAACAGATTCAAGGAGGTTAGGAACAGCGGTAACAAAATCTTTTAAGTGTATGCTGGGTCAATGCTGAGATGTGTTTTTGTAGCACAATACCTGTTGGCCGGGACTCAGGATCCCCGGATTGCAGGATCTCTGCCTTTCTCTCCGGTGCAGCCACGTGAGCTGAGGCTCCAGCCCTCTGCGTCTCACATTACAGACCTGTAAAGGGAAAGATTGGAAGAGATGATCCAGAAAGACTTTTAAATTCTGATTTTTTTATATTGATTAACATCTTTCATCTAGATAAAAATATGATGAAATTTTTCAATATAGAAACAGCATGCTCTCTTTTCCAAGTGGATAGCCAGGAAGATTTTAAAATGAGTGCCAATATAAGCCAATTAGTTGCTTCTCTCAGTTTGCTTGTTACTACAGCAGAGAGTCATGGGTTAGGAGACAATAGACAGGTTGTAAATTTACTGCACCTGAGATTTGATTTCATCATCTGTAAAATGATAGGATTCATGTTGTACATTCATTTTGCCAGTAATGACCCATATAATAAGTGTAAACATTATAAAATTTTTTAACGTAATTTCCATTCTCATTAGTCCCCATCTTTACCCATAATGAAGGGAGTGGGTCCCTAACCACACTCTCTACCTTCATAGATGTAGTAATTATAACTACTGTGGGACAAAGGCACATCCACTCTCCCAGTCTTCTTTCTACTGGGCCTTTAAACATGCTACAATGAATGAAGGAATGAATGAGACATTGCTACTAGAGAGGTCAACGCAGCCAGATTTCTCCAGGAGCAGGAGCCAAAGTTTCCAGCTGATGGTACAGAAACCATTGGCTGGAGGGGATTGTAGAAGGTATTTTCAGCCCCTGAAGTCAGTTTTTCCTTTTTCAGGAATTAAACCTGGGCTGAGTGCATGCTAGGCAAGCACTTCAGCCTTGAGCTACATCCCTAGCCCCTAACTCTTAGGGGACCCAAATTATCCTGAAAACAAGATGTGTCAAGAAAGGGTGTTATTAGCAAAGCCACAATGGTGCTATGAACCCTGAGAGGGAAGAAAATGAGCAAATTTGGGATCCTCTTTGGTTTTCATTTCAATCCCTAATGCCAGGTTTTAATTTGAGTTGGGAATTGGGTTTAATCAGAAGCATTTCCACAGAGAACAAAGCTGTGAAATTAGAACTCACAAGCAGATGCTTCACTTGGTTTCAAGAGAAAAATCTAATCTTGTAGGGAGCCTACAACCAACTGGGAATTGTGGGCAGATATAATTAATAGAATCATAGATGTCAAAATAGGAAGGCACCTTATTAATTAGTCCTATCCTTTGTTTAGTGCTCTTCTCAAAGGCAAACTTGGCATGTAGAGAAGGGAAAGGAAAATTCAGTACACCAGCTTGGGAAGACACTGCCATTAGAATTATCCTGGCTCTGGGGAAATTCAGAGACCAATTTTAAGTCAGCATTTATTAAGGATGCACACTGTTAGGAAAAAAAATAGAAACAAAGCAAATGTATATAGAGGAGGGGTTGAAGGGAGGGGAGGGGAATGGGAAAATAAGAATCAAGATATATCGTGTATAGGTACAAATTCTCAGTGACGAGTGTGATCCTGTATCATTAAAGTCAAATTTAAAAATACACATACTTAAACCAGATATAGTGACACACACTTATAATCCCAACACTTGTGAGGCTGAGGTGGGAGAATTGAGGCCAGTCTGGGCTACAAGAAGGGACCTTGTCTCCAAAAAAGTTTAAAAAGAAAAAAGCAAAGTTTTAGGCTCCTTCATGTCTATATTCACTTTTCAGAGCAAAGCTGCATTTTTTTTTTAACCACTCTACCTAGATAATTCTTACAGTCTCAAGTTTGAGAATTGAGCTTTGAGCAAATTGTGGTCATTCCATTTCCACCTGAATAAAATTCAGCTTCTTTTTAAATACTACATTGTATGTTTTTAGAGAAAGAAGGAAGAGGGCCTATGATTAAGCACATGAGGGTATCTTATGTTCCTGAGGAAACATGCATTTGGGGAAAAATCGCACATATGGGAAGAAAGGTTGCAATGGGAGAATCTTTTTATGAGAGCTCTGTTCAGGGCTAACACTGATTTAAGCAAATTTTTAGAAGATTGTGCAGAATCAAAACATCTCTTTCAAGATGTTTTTGTACAATGAGGAAATAGGATTATTCTTTAAGGTGCATTCCCAGTTTAACACCTCAAGCTAGAAAGTATACTTCTGGAGCATCTGTGGTGGTGTGGTGGTGGGGAATTGAATATAGGGAGGGCCTTAAGACATTTCCCAAGACCAACCCTTCTCAGGAGCAGTCACAGCATTCTGTGAGCACAGCCAATTGTCTGGAATGCTTATCTTTCCTGTTTCCTTCCACTCACCAGAGAGATTGACTCCTGACAAGGAGACATTCCTTGAGGGCCGGAGATTTAGCTCAGTGGTTCCGGCATCTGCCTCGCAAGCGCAAGGTCCTGAGTTCGATCCAGGTGACCACATAGAATGCTGGGCGTGGTGACTCACGCCCACCAGCAGTCAATACCACATACCACAGTGCCGGGTGTGGTGGCTCACGCCTGTAATCCAGCACTCAGGAGGCAGAGACAGGAGGATTGCTGAGTTCGCGGCGGCTTGCCTGGGCTACATAGGGAGCCCAGGACCAGCCTGAACTACGAAGCGAGACCTGGTCTCAAAAAAAAAAAAAAAGACATTCCTTGAGCACCCAGCGCCTTTCTCAGATTCACACTGTGCTTCTTGGTGCAAAGGGTTGTTGTGATAGTGGAGCTGATAAACAGATGCCTTTTCCAGTGAAGCCTTTCCAAGGATTGACAGTAATTTACAGACAGGGACCTCAGGGGAATTGAGGAATTCATGTATTTCATAAGAATGAGCTGAGTCCCTCCCTTGAGACAAACATTGCTAAGGAAAACAGAAGATACAAACTTCAACATCTCTATTTTCTAAAAGTTTATAGTCTTGTCAGGGAGTTAAAACAGACAAAAAGTAGAATGCATACCAGATCTTACAAATGCTGGTGATGATATAAATATTATTTACTTAACAAGCTGTTATATAGCACTAACCAATTTCCATCACAAAGTTCATCTCAGATGAAAAGTCCTGTTTTTAAAAATGTTTTCTCCCAACTTGTACTAGAAAATTTTTTCCCATTGTCTCCCTGGTACCTTATCTTAATGTCTTGGTTACTTTCTTATTGCTGGGACAAAATATCCAACCCCCACAAGTTAAAGGAGGAGAAGTTTATTTTGAATTAGGGTCTGTAGAGGTTTCAGTTGATAGTCAGCTGCTTCCAAGGCAGAGGCATGGCAGAAAAGAAACATCTCATGACATTGCACGCAAAAAGCAGCAAAACTTCTTTCTTTTCTCCCTTTTTTACTCAATCTAGGCTACAAACCTATTGGTTGGTGCCACCCACACTCAGAGTGGGTCTTCTACAGTAAGTCCATCATCTGCAGCCAGAATTATTCAAAGCCTATCAATGGACTGATCCAGTATCACATGGTCATAATCCAGTCACTTCCAAAATCCCATCTAAGGCATATGAGGCTTTGGGGGACCTCAAGATATAAATCATAACAATAAGCAAGTCCAAGACTAGGAGAGAGGAAATAAATGCAGTTAGCATGTCGTGACCAGAGGATAAAGAGCAGCAGGTTGTCTTCTTTAAGAATAATGGCACCAATAGATTTCCATTCCCACACGCTCTTCTTCTAATGTGAGAAACACCCCTACTGTGGAGAAATTTACTCCATTCTGCTGCTTGGATTGTGGACAAGACCTGAGCCTTATAGCATGAAGAAACAAATTCTGCCAAACACTGACTATGCTCCAGGCGGGTCTACCGTTGAAAATGCCACCCAGTCAACAACTAACTCTAGCTGTGTTAGATCCCAGACATACAATCTGGTTAGGCCATGAGGCTTAAGTTTGGATCACAGGATCTGTGACACAAATAAGCACTATGTATGCCACTGCCTTTGTGAGAATTTGCTGTTTAGCAGAAGAAAACTAATACAGGCGGTAAGGAGAACTTCAGTTCCCAGCATCTGAAATCTCCAGACAATGCTGTGTAGATAAGAGATGAATTATCCTTACTGGGCCACATCCAAAATGTACATTCTACATTTTTGGTTACTTTTATAAGTATCCCCTGTGTGCCTCATAACATGTATGTTGTTCCCAACTTAAACCAACAAAATATTCTTGGAACACAGGTAAAACTCACAGGTACACAACACTCAGCCTTCGTGTGTGTGTGTATGTGTATGTGTGTGTGTGTTGTGTATGTGTTTCCACATCTATAAGCGCCATCAGGCCAGGAAGTTAATGCCTTTATAATTCTGAGTTTAACTCTGGATATAAATGTTCAATCCATTGAATGAATGAGTGAATGAATGAATGAATATGTCATTTCCTGGAGTAAAACTTTTGGTCTTAAAGGACACATAGCTGATACTAAAATGCATGGCCCAGATTATAAATTCTATGAAGCAGGAAGGAAGTGCAGACTTGGAATCCTTCACACACACAAAAAAAATCCTTAAATTTATCAGTGGGGAGGTTTTTAAAATTTGAGTGTGAAGACAAGGTATAAGAAGGAATTTTGAACTAGAAGAGAAGATAAAATTATATAGGGGTAGAGAGAGGGGAGAAGACTGGCATTTTGAGGCCGTCACAGAGATGTTTAAGGAAGAAGTTCTTCTCCACAGAGAAACACTAGCAGTAGTCTGTTACTCTGTGTGGCTACTGGATTCCACAAACACTTGCTAATCTACTTTTCTTCAATTCTATAATTTAGATATGTTTTTCTGAGTATCCAGATTGGGTGGATTATTTAGTAACTTATACTTAGGTTGCCATAAATTCATTCATATACATCCATATTGAGGCAGACTCCAGTGAATTACAATTCATCACTAGGTAGATTAATTTGATGTGTGAAGTAAGGTCTACAAATTGTAAAATCAAGTTAGAACACTTAGATTTCCTAAGTGTTCCTAAGAAGACCTGTGAATATAGTTGAATCCTATGACTAAAGCCTGCTCACACTTCCTGGGAATGAAGGTCCATGTAACTCTAGGAATTATGATGTTAATAATTCTGACCTCATCCAAGTTGCTTAAAGTGTAGTGAAACTATCAAGTAGGCACATTAACTTAAGAGCTCTGAACTGCTTGACTGTTGTGGCAACAAGTACTGCACATCTTATGTTAGAAGCTTTCTATGATATAAAAGGGAAATAAAGTCCACTATGGAATCTAGATATGTTTAGTATAGTAACAAAGCAAAACTTTTAACATAGGCACAGTGATGCTCCACTGCATAGGGGCATGAAACCATTCACCATCAGAAGGAATTTGGAATTGAGTGGCAGGACCTGCTCCAGGTTCCTGAGTCAGGGACATAGGTACTTACCTTAGAATGGCCCCCTCATCCATCACTGGAGTCTGAATTATGTTGTAGAAAGAACCTAACACTCACTGGCTTAAAGTGACAAAGAGTATTTGTGGCACAGACTGCTTCTGTGATATGGGTCATCCAAAGGTCTCTGTTCTGCTTTATTTTCACATGAAGACTGAGCCTGGGGCAGTTCCATCTTCATATTTCTAAGATATCCAAGATCATAATAGAAAAGAAAGAAGGAAATAAAGAAAGGGAGGAATGAAGAAAGAAAGAAAGAGAGAGAGAAAGAAAGAAAGGAAGGAAGGAAGGAAGGAAGGAAGGAAGGAAGGAAGGAAGGAAGGAAGGAAGGAAGGAAGGAAGGAAGGAAGGAAGGAAGGAAATTGTAGTGTCAGGCATTGACTTTTAGTTTTTGCCTAGAAATGACATACATCACTTCCACTGACATTACACTGGCCAAAGCAAAAACAATGGCCAAACTGAGAGATAGAAATCTTACCGTATGACTGGAGGGAAGGCTTGCAAAAATAGGTGAGGAGCTTCAGAAACTAGTATATCAATATTTGCTGTTTACATGTTTTTAGCACTGTTGACATTGGGGCCAGATATTTGTTTGTTGTGCGGGATTGACCTGGGCATTACTCATTTGGTGATAGTAGCATCCCTTCCTCGGACTGTAACAGTCAAAATTGTCTTCAAACATTACCAAAGGTTTCCTAGAGGAGAGAGGACATCCTACATGGAGAACCACTGACATATAATAACGCACACCAGAGCCCACACCCTTTTAGGTTTCAAATTAAACTGCTAAGACCTTAGGTCTTTGTGCAGCCATGAGCACTGACCTTGATTAGGCACCTCCTGAGCCTCTTACTTTATTTCAAATGAAGGTACTGATTGCACTCTCATAACATTGTTATTGAGATTGAAGGAGGCAGTAAAATGTGCTTACTAAAGCACCTGACAAAAAATAAAATATATAAAAATAAACCAGACAAAACCCACCATCTCGTTCAGAGTGGCCTATGATCTGTAGCCAAAGTTTTAGTTTCAAGTTCATGTTTTATGTCACCATAAAGGTGCCTTTTAAACAAGCTAAGATTTCACATGAGTTACATGTGCTATGTATCTTTCATATCACAGGGATCGCCTTGGCTAAGAACAAAATAGTTCAATTCTATAGGCTTAAATTTTTTTTAAAAAAAGACGTCAGGGTGACTAATGAGAGTAACTCGGTAAACTTAGATTTAATATGTTTTGTTTCTGTTCTTTTCTCTTATTTGATGATATGGGAAATATTTTTGGTGATTAAGAATTCAGTCTACTCTTTATTTGAAGCTAGAGCAGGTACCAATAAGAATTAGGCCAAATGTGTCTGATCTTTACTGACCTGGAACGTGGAACTGACTGATACCCCAGACATGCCATCATGAATGCCATGGGCAACAGTGGAGGGCTGGCTCAGAGGCTTGGGACCACAGGCAGAGCTCAAACATCTCACGCTAGATCTCCATGTTGCCGCAATTCAACTCTGCAAAATTTGACTCTGTATCTGTTCATCTGTATGGCACAGGCTAGCGACAAGTTCAGGGTTGACACTAGTAAATGTTCAATAAATGTTTGTACAGTTAAAGGCACTATGCTTTGGACCAACAATTTTTAAAGAGTGGAGGAGGAAAGAAGACTGTCTTACCATCTGGAATTTTAAAAGTATGGGAAACATACACATCTGCTTCTTTTCTGCCTCTTAAAACCTCACAAAAATGACACAAAAGGAATTTTCTTAAAAAAGACAAACCTTCAGGAACAGGGATTATAGGACAGGAGATGACAGCAAACAAGTTATGGAAATGGAAGAAATGGTTGGTGAAGGGGGTTGGTAAAGCCAAAAAGAGCTGAATTATAAACTGGCTCTGGAGAAAATAGAGATACAACGTGCTATAATTATGCCACAGAATGAATGGCTCAAAGGCCCAAAATTGGTGGCTCCAGAATCTTCAAAATTGATGGTTAAAAAGACATTCCTAAAGAAAGGAGGTTTATCTTAAAGTGTGCTTAAGGCCAGGGGTGGGGGAACAATAACCTTAGGCATACTGGATGATGAAACCCTTGGCCTTTTTCCTTCTTGGGGCACCACAAGGACAGCAGTCAGGCAATGTTTTCCTGTCAGGATCCTTGGAAAGTCTTGTGAAGACTCACCAGGTAAGGAAACACTAAAAAAGGCAAGTAAAATTAGGCTTCTCCACCAGGTGGTACAGCCAGATGATGCTACATGATGTAAGCTGTTGACAGATCTTGAGCACCTGCCTAAGACTTTCTAACAACATTTTCTTCTCCATGTCTGACATAGGAGTTGACCACCAGTCACTGGCTACTGGCTGTCAAGGAAAACCTCAGATAAGACAGTGACCAAAGCTATTAAACAGAAACAGTGCAGACAGAAGAAAACTTAAAAAAAATCTACCAAATATTCTTAGATAGTGAAGACATTGCAATCATTAAATGAGACCAGGATGTTTTAAAAATAAAGCCCTTGAAGGAACAAAAACATCTGGTAGAAATTAAAAGTATGAGGACCTAAATGAAAAACTCAATAGAAGCTTTAGAAAATATGGTCAAAGACTTTCCCTGGAAGTGGGGGAAAAAGAAATAGATGCGAAGGGGAGAAAAATATGAGAACAGTTTTAAATCAGTACAAGATGTCTATCTTCTAAATACTAAAACACCTAGGGAAAGAGAACCAAAAAAAGTAGGTCAGGGGATCATTAGGCAGAGGATGTAATTCAGTGACAGAGAACTTGCTTAGGCTTGGGTTTGACCCCCAGTACCATAAGGAAATACATTGTCAACAAAAAAGTCAAGAAAATTTCTTAAAATTGAAGGATATGAATTTTCAGATCAAAAAAGGCTCATCAAGTGAGTGGGAAAAGGAATGAAAATAAACCTAAGATTAACACACTGCAAAGAGAAACACAAAAATACTGAGTATAAAGATGAAATCTTAAAAACTTTCTGAGGGCAAAAGCTGATCACAATGAAAAGATCGGGAACGATAATATCCTGTATTTCTCAGAGGCATAACTACATGCTAGAGAAACATGAAGTGTACTTTCACAATTTTAAGCCTCAATTAAATATGAAGATAAACAAAGATATTTTGGGAATGCAAGGGCCCCCAAAAAAGTACCTCTTATAGGCCATTTCTCTAAAAACTCTGTGTGCTATCTTGTCTAATGTAGTAGCCACCTGACCCTCCTATTTAAATTTTCATTTATTATAATTAAATAAGATGTAAACTTTCATTCTTTAGTCATAGTGTCCACATTCAAATACTCCATAGCCACTTGTGGTTTGTGGGAATCACATGGGCATAAACACTTTGCCATCACTGCAGAATTTCTACTGGATACCACTATGTCTGAGGCTGTACTCCACCAAAATGAGTGGTAAGATGTAAACAGTACTTCTACTGAAAATGATATGTAATTTACATGTGTGTGTATATACCCACACAAAATATGTGGATCACACTGGCTTTTGTCTTTTTTAAATCTGAAAACTTAAACTCTGAAATATATTTACTCTGAGTTGCAGACAAAAGGCCATGTTAATAAAAATATAGTAAAGATCAAGATGGTACAGGAAACACTCTGTTCTGGAAAGGTGTGAATTTCCCTCTAATTAATCAATAAATTTTACCTAATTAATTTTATTAATTATTAATAAATTTATGATTTATTATTACCTAATAAATGGTGCTGAGACAACTGGCTATTCATGTGGATGAAAAGAAAAATAGGTTTATGCAAAAACATCTAAAAGAGTTTAAGACCTAAATGAAAAAAGGAAAAATTATTTAAAAATGGGAGCGCCCCTTTAAGACATTAGGTCAAGAAGGCTTTCTTAAGCCTTGAAAAATGTAGGAGGAAATGTTGATAAAATTCAACTACATAAAATGACAAAACTTCTACTATGTCATAAAAGAGGATGAATTTGAATCATTTATAGGAAAACAGGTGCATCTTGGGACCATAATGGTGGGTGAAATAAGTCAGACACATAAACTGAAGTATCATGTTTTCTCTTACATGAAAAACTCATAATGTAAATAAAGAGCAAAATAAAAGATAGATAATAAGACACAGGGAGCTAGATCTTTCTTAAAGGGGAAGGGAATCAAGACATGGTGGGAGAGGAGAGGGGAGAGGGAGAAAGAGAATGAAAGAAGAATTGCAGTCAGTATGCCCTGAGAACATGTACTAATAAAAAATAAAAATTGAGAAAAAATTTCTGTTCAACAAAGGCAGCAATAAAGTTAAGAGAAAAGCCTTAACGTGGAACACAACTATTTGGAAAGCTGAGGCAGGAGGATTGCAAATTTGAGGCCAATCTGGGCTGTTCAGCAAAAATTCATCTCAAAATACAATTTAAAAGGGCAGGATGTAGTTCAGTGATAGAACACTTCTCCAGCATGTTCAAGTCCTGGCTTGCTGGTGCTAGAAAGAGGTAATTCACAAAAGAAATATGGGTGGTCAATAATGTACACAAAGATGTACAATCTTACTAATAATTGAAATCTTAAAACCATAAAAAACTATTGTTCTATTATTGACAGGTTAACAGATATTAGAACAACTGCCAGTGTTGACTGTTGGTGAATTTGTAGAATGATGGCCATTACCATACAGTGCAGGTCAAACTATAAATTAGTACAGTCACTTTGGAAAAACATTGGTAACACCTTTAGGATTGAAAATATGGGGCCAGGGATTTAGCTCAGTGGTTCTGGTGTCTGCCTGGCAAGCATAAGGTCCTGAGTTCAGTCCCCAGTACCACATATCACAATGCTGGGTGTAGTGGCTCATGCCTATAATGCCAGCACTTGGGAGGCAGAGGCAAGAGGATTGCTATGAGTTCAAGGCTAGCTTGTGATACATAGTGAGTTCAGGGCCACTCTGAACTATAAAGTGAGATCCTGTCTCAAAAAAAAAAAAATTGAAGATATGCACTTCCTACAACCCAGGGCTTCCACCCTTAGAAGTCTATATCAGAGAAGTTAACACTTGTGAGCCCACAGAGAAATGTATAACTGTGGTCTTTGTGCCATTGTGGGAAAGAGTAGAAAAATTAGCAATAACTCAGGTTTCCCTCAATAGAGAAACTGATTTATCACTCTGGTTTGTCATGCGATAAAACACTGTATCACTGTTAAAGGTAATGAACTGGAATTTCAGGAATCAACATGGATATCTTTCATATATTAAACCATCAGTGTTTCAGAAAAATACATATTCTACTGAAAAAAGGTAAAAACATGTACAACTATATATATATATATATATGGACAATCAATCATTTATAGATATGAATCAGATAAAGTTATAAAGACATGAATGAAATAATGAGCTTCAGATTCAAAGTAGTAGTGACTGCTGGGGGAGATATGATATTACAGAACATATAAAAGTAGTTTTTATGGTTAAATAGGAAATGTCCCTCAAATACTTTTGTACTGAGGGCTGGATTCCTCACATAAACATGTTGGAGGTTGGGCCTAGAGAGGTGATCAGATCATGGAGGTGCTGAGTGGGCTATTGGGAACAGGCCAAGTGGGAGGAAGCAGGTCACTGAGGTTTACCTTTGAAGGGTATATCTTGTCCCTGTGCTCTTCTGCCTTGGCTCAGGCCCACACAATGGGGCCATCTACTATTGACTGAAACATCCAGATCTATGAGACAAAAATAAAATTTCTTCCTTTAAGTTTTCTCAAGTGTTTGGTCACAGTGAGGACAAGCTGACTAGTATAGTAGTATTTCAACTAATGTGTGTGTGTGTGTGTGCATGTGCACATGCATGTGCATGCTCCAGTGTGTGAATTACAAGTTTTACATTTACAGTGAAACTGAGTAGAAGCTATGATGGTGAAATCCAGGTCTGGCTGAGCCAACTGCACAGCACGCCAGTCTCCTAGGTTCTGAGAGAGCCCTTGGCCCTTGGTAGACTAAGTTGAGACCAAAGCGAGCATTGAACATGCCATGACTGGAGATTGCCCAGTTCTCCCCAATGTTGGGCCCCTCCTCTGATAACCCCCCAATAGCCACCACAACCCCTTGTATCACTTGTGCTATATAACGTCCTACACTGCATTTATTAAACAGAAGCATTCCAGAAACCCCCAGAGTCGTGTGTGTGTGTGTGTGTGTGTGTGTGTGTGTGTGTGTGTGACTCTGAGCCTCACCCTCCTGTGTACAGCCCTGTGATGACAATAACTGGCACCCAAACGTAGGGCCCTCAGGTAATCCTTCGCCTTGCCACCTCTCAGGTGAGTGCCCCCACCTTCATGGGGAATTCCTCCTCCCTGTGGCTCAGCAGGCCATTTCCTTAACATGCCAAACCCCCTTCCACCTTTGTTCCATCAACCTCTCTGAGTATGGGAAATATCCTCTATTCCTCTGCACAATTCGAAGATGGCGCCTGTGCTCCTTCTCTTCTGGTGGACACACAGGTGCCACCACCCCTGTGGATCACCTGTCCCTTCTTTCACTCCACCCCTTAAACTGCCCCACCTGTGCATCTTTTCCAACAACCCTCATCGCCAGCCATCAGAGGCAATGGCAAAAGTGACGTCCAGTGCTCTGGAGCTGTGGCTTCTGCTGCTGCTGCCGCCACTGTTCAGCAAAGCCCCTCTGGGCCTCTACTTCCCAAGGGACACCTACTGGGAGTGGCTGTACTTGGACCAGCCAGCCGGGACCCCACTGCTCTATGTGCCCGCCCTGAGAGACACACCCAGAGAGGGGTCCAGCTTCTACCTAGGCCAGCACCTCTACAGCATCTACCAC
>PVIC010009044.1:0-15518 GCA_004025085.1 Thryonomys swinderianus | reverse complement strand
TCAGGTAATCCTTTGCCTTGCCACCTCTCAGGTGAGTGCCCCCACTTTCATGGGGAATTCCTCCTCCCTGTGGCTCAGCAGGCCATTTCCTTAACATGCCAAACCCCCTTCCACCTTTGTTCCATCAACCTCTCTGAGAATGGGAAATATCCTCTATTCCTCTGCACAATTCGAAGATGGCGCCTGTGCTCCTTCTCTTCTGGTGGACACACAGGTGCCACCACCCCTATGGATCACCTGTCCCTTCTTTCACTCCACCCCTTAAACTGCCCCACCTGTGCATCTTTTCCAACAACCCTCATCGCCAGCCATCAGAGGCAATGGCAAAAGTGACGTCCAGTGCTCTGGGGCTGTGGCTTCTGCTGCTGCTGCCGCCACTGTTCAGCAAAGCCCCTCTGGGCCTCTACTTCCCAAGGGACACCTACTGGGAGTGGCTGTACTTGGACCAGCCAGCCGGGACCCCACTGCTCTATGTGTCCGCCCTGAGAGACACACCCAGAGAGGGGTCCAGCTTCTACCTAGGCCAGCACCTCTACAGCATCTACCACAAGCCACTTCACAAGAATGATTGGATCCATGTGGAGGACACTGGCCTTCTCTACCTCAACCCAAGCCTGGATCATGACTCCTGGGAGCAGCTCAGCCTGTGGAATGGTGGCTCCCTACAAAAGATGTCAAGCCCTACACCACCACCCAATCCACCAATTGGCCAAATGAGGAAGCTCTCACTTCAGGAATGACCCCCGAAAAGTCAATGCTGCCTAGTGCCACAATGCCCCAATAAGACCACCTGAACAGATATAAAGGACCTCTATGAGCTCAAAGCTTGTGCTTTGGCCCCTCCAAGAACCCTGCACCCCATACTGGGGCCAATGCTGGTGGTCCTCCTGTGTGCTGCACTCACCACCAACTCCCAGGCTGCAGTCACATAAGTATGAGCCCTAGTTCCCAACCCCCATCTTCTAGTCACAATCAACTGGAATTCCTCCCTTCTTTACCCCTTTGGCAATGAGTCCTCCATTTACCCTGTAGCCATCAATAGCATCCGCCTTGAGTCTCAGGGAATACTTCTGTCTCTCCTTTCTCTGTCTGCTTTTCTCCCTCACCTCCA
The DNA here is from genome assembly GCA_004025085.1 of Thryonomys swinderianus. Taxonomy (NCBI): domain Eukaryota; kingdom Metazoa; phylum Chordata; class Mammalia; order Rodentia; family Thryonomyidae; genus Thryonomys; species Thryonomys swinderianus. Next base: position 14,407 of record PVIC010009044.1, on the reverse strand, counting down.
ACTGACTTTTCCTCCATCCTAGTGACCTAAAGACCAACACCATTGACCCATCTTCCTCGTTCTTGGGGCCAATGCTTCCTTCTCTGGAGTCTCTGGGCCCCCTTACTTGTGTGATGACTCATACTATGGTTCCTATACCCCTTACTTGTGTGATGACTCATACTACGGTTCCTATACCCCCAACTCAACAATTTTGCCTTTCAGCACCTGTGTGCCCAACCCTTACTGAAGACTGGTTGGGCAGTGACCTCCTGTTTAACCTTATGCTTCACACACACAGAACATGTGATTTAGGGGCTTTGACCATCATCACCATCATTGTGTCCGTAGTTACCGCAGTCTCTGCAGCCACCACTGCTTCAATCACCATGCACAACAAGATCACTACTACTGCCACTGTTAATCAACTCGTTCAAAATATTGTGCACACCCTTGGACAAACTTTGGCTCTCCTCCATGATACCCATGCTGCCATTGTCAACCTACAGTCCCAAATGGATTTAGTCCTTTGATGTGGTTACCTTTAATAATGTCTGGGGCTCCATTTGGGAGGCATTCACAACGGGTTGGTCTGAATTAAGCTCATAGGCTCGTGGGCTAATTTTAGGGTTACTCTATCTGACCAAACCCATAAAAATGTCATATGGTTGGCAGAGGCCATGGGGTCTAAATACAGTGGAGGACATGATGGTGAAATCCAGGTCTGGCTGAGCCAACTGCACCACACGCCAGTCTCCTAGGTCATGAGAGAGCCCTTGGCCCTCAGTAGACTAAGTTGAGACCTAAGCAAGTGTTGAGTTAAAGGGTATGCCACAGCCAGAGACTGCCTGGTCCTCTCCAATGTTGGGCCCCTCCTCTGACAACCATAAACCAATCCCCAATAGCCACTGCGAACCCCTTCCACCACTTGTGCTATATATATGCCCTACACTGCATTCGTTAAACTGAAGTGTTCCAGAAACCTCCCCAGAGTCTGGTGTGCATGTGTGACTCTGAGCCTCACCCTCCAGTGCGCAGCCTCGTGACAACAACAAAGCTCTAAAGATACTATACCTGTCCTTAATCTCCTTTTCTTATAAGAACACCAATTACCCTATCTCCAGAGTGGTCCCATTTTGAGGCACTATGGATTGGGACTTTAACATGTGAATGTGAGTGGGAGATACAGATATTTCCCACATACCTTCTGTTCCTACACAGCCTTCCCCTCTATCAACCCTTCATAGTGAACAGTTAGATAACACCTGATTATAGCCAGTGTTCTTACATGGACTCATCACTACTGATAGGTCATAGTTTTCATTTGGGCTTATTTGGTTTGGTACATTCTATGGGTTTGGCAAAGTGTAATGACGTGGATCATCCATGGCAATATCACAAGGGTGGTTTTACTGCTCTCAAAATTTTCTGTTGTATTTTCTTTATGAAAAAGAAGAGAGAAAGGCTGCAACTTTAGCTCAGTGGCACAGTATTTGCCTAGCATATTTGAAGTCCTGGGTTGAAACTCCAGAATATACACACAAAAAAATTAAAGTCAATTAAATTTATACATGTTAAAATATTAAAGTCTGAGAACTGGGTTTGTAGTCAATTTGTTTTTAATAATAAATTTTCTAAATGTTTAAGTATTTAAGAATAGAAAAAAGTCATAGAAGTGTCTCTTAGGTGAGACTGTTCCAAAAATTCATGCATATTATAAACATATTCAGTTTCCAAAGTTTTCTATCATCAAAAACAAGCAGATACGATCATTCATCTCCTTCTATAACTGTAGGCCTTTCCTTGCCATTCATTTCAACCTGACTTCATTGGCCAAAAAACCCCAAAACACTTATAGGAAAAATTCACATGAGAAGTCCTGTGTCCTCACTTCCTTAGAGATTGAGGCCTAGGGCCAGGGGTTTAGCTCAGTGGTTCTGGTTCCTGCCTTGCAAGCCCAAGGTTCCAAGTTTGATTCCTTGTATCAAGAAAAGAAAAAAAAATGAGGTCTAAAGCAGGAATGTGCATGGATAAACGGTCCCATGGCACTGGTCTCTGCTGAAGAAGAGGCTCCGCAGGAGAGCTCTGCTACTGAGTCAGCAAGCGCGGTGGGTGGCTGATACCATTGGAACAACCAGTTCTCCCTCTCACTGTTTCTCTTCATTACTTTTGAATTACAGATGTCTTCCGGAAAGTGCTACTTAGTGGGCTAAAGGGGCCCAAAAGAGTTCCTTGAATCGATGAATCCTCAAGGTATTAATGGAGTTAAAGTTATGTAGGAATGAGACCCTAGACTTACCCTCATCAGAAACCCCAAAGTATGACACTGATGCATATAATTCTCTTTGTCTGAGAATACGCTATCAGCTCTGGTGTGACCAGGCCAAATTAAGGGGCAGCAGTATTGACAATCCTCAGTAGGGCTTAGTGAAACATCTGAAGCACTGATGAAATCCGATAAGGTCCAGGCCTACCCAGACATAAACTCCTTCACTAACAAAATGCCAAGTTGTTTTTAGGAAAGATCTGCAGAATCCACTCAAAGTCAGAAGCCAGCTTTTTAGGAATGAACACGTGCAAAAGATGCCAGCTCATTTGGTCAATGACCTTTTGATATGAAAACTTCAAAATCCCTTGGGTAAACATAAATTGCCACTGGAAGAAAAACACAACCCATGAGGAGACATGGTGACCATCTGTGCCTGTGAAAACGAATCCTAAAATGTTCCTTTCCCCCCATCTAATCCTCCTTCTACCTTGCAAATTCCCCCATACTAACTGATGAACTTTTGTATCTCTAGTCTTTTTGACAATGGCCTTCAATAAGTCTTTTTCTCTTTATATAAAATCCTGGTGCCATAGCACAAGCTTCTGTGCTGGTGGGGGAGTGAGCCCTTGCTAGCTGTTCTTGGCACCTCTGCTGCAGCCCTCAGTGCAGTCCTCCCCATCATGGAGTTAGTGTGGCTTCAGGGATGGCCTTAGGGGAAGCAATCTGATTGGCCATAGAGCACTGGGCAGAAGCAGATTTATGATGTGTGTTAGGCTAAATATGATCCCACCCCAAAGATGTCTGAGTCCTAATCCCCAGAATTTGTAAATATATTACCCTATATGGCATAAAAGACTTGTCAGTGTGATTGTGGATTAGGAGTTGAAGAGATTGTTCTGGGTTTTCTAGGTGGGCCCTGAACAAATACAAGTGTCATATGGGAGAGGCAGAGGGAGAGTTCACTACTGAATGGGAGTGTTACAAGTGAGAAAAACTTGATCAGCCACTGGGGCTTTCAAGATGGAGGAGCCATCCATGGACCAACAAATACAAGGAAGCTTTTAGAAGCTGGAAAAAAACAAGGAAACTGCTCCTCCCCTACAGTCTCCAGATGGAATCGAGCTCTGTTGACACCTTGAGTTTGGACTTTCAACAACCATAAGAAAATGAATTGTTTGCATTAAGACACTATATGCAATTGGTATCCATTGGCAACAACCCTTAGCAGGCTGACTGGGCAAAGCACCCCTGCCTAGCTCTAGTCAAGCAGTGGTACAACAATGTGAAAAAATGGTCAAAAGTGCACAAAGTAAAAGCAAACCTTTGATGTAAGATCATTCACTCCTCCCAGTGAGTCCTGAACCACCTTCTCTGACGTTCTTAACTGAAGCTGGAAGGCCTTCTGTGAGGCCAAAGGAAGTGGTAGAATCGCTTCTTTAAACGTTTAATTTTAGACACAATGCAGGTACTTTCAAAAGACTTATAAGATGCTGGATAACCTGGAAAAAGACATTCTTTAGGTAATCATATTTGCTACCTAGACCCTCTTTCCCACAAAACCCATACAAAAACTTTCACCCTCTTGGCACAATTCCTGTCATGGAAACTGGTCCGGTGTCTCCCTTGACAGTGTACTCTGGTCTAAATAAGCTTTTATCTTTACTCTTATCCTTGCCTGGGTAGATTTCTTTTTGCCACCTTTTTCCCATGTCTTCTCTCAAGGCACTAAATTTGTAGTAACTTGTTATAAAAGTGTTATGAGCTGAACTTTGTTCCACTCACACTCACATATTGAAGTCCCAACCCACAGTGCCTCAAAATGGGACTACTCTGGAGCTAGGACCCTTCTGGAAAAATGAGGTGATATGGCCAGGTGTGTGATTGGTGTCCTTATAAGAAGAGGAGGTTAGGCACACAGATTTGAGCATGCAGAGAGTAAGCACCACAAGAAGACAGCATGAGCAGATCCATCTGCAAGCCAAGGAGAGAGGCTCAGAAGAAGCCAAACCTACTGACCCCTTCACCTCAGGCTTGTGGCCTCCAGAACACAAAATACATTTCTGTTGTCAAACCACTCCATCTGTAGCATTTTATTAAGGAACCCCAACAAACACTACAAGGCACTCACCAAATCGTGCATAGCCCTAGATAATACACTGAAAATACAAAGTGTTTTACATGAACTGGAACATCCATCGGTTTTCCATAACAAAACAATGATGGAGGATATGGGTGTCCTTCACCCGCGGCCCATGACAAAGTCGCTGCCATTCAACACACTTTACTTTCTTCTCCTTGGTTCTGAATCACCAGCGCACTGTTTGCCACTCAGCTAGCACTTTGCTCTTCATGATTCTGACCACTCACTCACCACCCTGCTGAAACATGACAGCAGGAGGTCCACTGGCAAAACCTGGGGCTGCAGAGACTCTGCCTACCTGCACACCCTGAGCACGCTGCTTTGTTGTGAATGCCGCTCTTTCTGAGGCTCTGCTTTTGCTCACCTGGTTCCTGGAGTATTTGTTTTTAGTGATCGTGCCTGTCTCACCCCCAACAGACTAGAGTTTTATTTTTCATAGCAAAAGAAAAAAATCCACAAAGCAAGATTTTTGTGAATGACCTTTCAAGATACTGTTTTACCCTCAACTTCCAGACAAATTCCATTCCAGGGCTGGGGAAGAGCCCAGGGTTAGAGCGCTTGTGAGAGGCTCTGAGTTAGATTCCCAGCATGCGAAGGAAAACAAAAGCCAAACCAAACAAAAACCTTCCAGTTCAGACAACTCTCCTGCCCCTTCCAGTGCCTGCTTTCAAGCCTGTCCACCATGCCATATGTCAAAGTTTGCCCCCTGGGTTCTGATTCTAATTTTGATTTTGTTTGTTACTCCCCAATTCTTCAACTGCCTTGCTTCTCCCCAAATCTTCAATTTTGTAATGAAACTGTTCTTTTTCCACATCCCCCCTCCTTCCTCTCTTCTTTTCTCCCTTCTCTTTCTCTTCCTTCCTTCTATAAATATTGATCTTTGGCTCTGGGCAAGATGTCTTTTGGGTCAGCTAATATTAAAGCCACTCATTAGCTGGGGGAGTGCTATCAAGCACTGGTCCTTTCTATCCCTCCTGAGGTCACCAGGAAGAAGCTACTCATCACAGAGCAGCCTGCGCCATTGGGCGTCTTATCTCACTGTAGTCACTCGCTCTGTTTTCACCCACCCAATTATCTGTTACTAGTATTTTACTCAGAGTGCAGCCATTTGATTTTCTGGGCAAGAGCTAGGACAGTTTTTTGCACATTTATTTTTTCCATACTGGGATTTAACTCAGGACCTTGTGCTTGCCCAGTAGGTGCTGTGACAGAGTTAAATCCCTGTTCTGTATATTTTGATACAAGTAAAGACAAGGTACAGAGGTTAGAGGAGAAAAAGAAGGTCTGTACCATCTAGGATATACTCACCTACAGGTAACTAAAAACTCTATTAGCCATAGCTGAAGCTGATGAGTGGTTTCATTCGCTTTCCAACACTGGCAAGTCCGTTTCTCATTATTTCTGTTTTGCTCACTCCCCATATAAATAGTAGGTTCTGGACCTCAGGCTCCTGAGCCTGAGGTGCATGCCTTGCATTTTTAATCCTTTGTTCTGTACTTCCCTCTTCTCTATCGTCACACCTCTATGATCTGTTTTCAGGCCCTGTTGCCTTTCTCTAAGCTGTTGTCTCCCCGGGTGAGCTTGTACAGCTTGTTTTGGGTGCCACTCCTTATTTTTCAGTAGTCACCCCCTAGAAGCTTCTGGGACCGCATCCAGCAGAGTGAGCTGCTCTGTGCAATAGCATCTTGTGTATATCCCTTGTGTGTACTTGAACTTGGGACTTAGCCGAGCATATTATTTGTGGACTTGTGCATTTCTGGCTGAGACCAGGAGCTCCATGAAGTCAGAGACTTAACTATCAATCATGTTGGATACAGCACTTGCCTCAGAGGAGGTGACCACTAGGAATCTGGGGGATATAGATATAAATATCTCTGTGCTGGAAAAATTAACCCATGCTGAAACTTGACTCCACTGTGGGGTTGTTTTTGGAAACAGTCTCACTATCTAACCCAGGCTAGCCTTGGAACTCATCACCTTCCTGCCACAGCCTCCCAAGAGTTAGGGTTGCATGTGCGGAGCACTACATTGATAGACTGCATTGTGATTCGATCAATTCAAAAAGTGAGTTGAAATGGGAACATAAATGATGTGGTTTCAGTTACGCTCCTTATTTTTCAGGACCTCTCTCAATAGTCACCCCCTAGAAGCTTCTGGGACCACATTCAGCAGAGTGAGCTTCTTTGTGTGCTAGCATCTTGTGTGCATATCGCTTGTGTGCACTTGAACTTGGGACTTAGCCAAGGGTGGTATTATTTGTGGACTTGTACATCATGTGGTTTCTCTTATATGAGAAACACAAGAAACGTAGAAGAGAGATAAAAAGAAATATGGAAAAGTTCAAATATTTCCTCAAACTACAGATTCCATTGTTTTTAAAATACTTAAAGATCTATGCTAATTGATTTCACATTTACTACTAATTTATCTGAGTTCACTGAAAAGACATATTTATGTTATTTCCTGTTTGTTTCTTTTTTGTAAGAATCTTTTTGGTTTATATCTTGAACCAAATGAGTACTTCGAAAGTAATACACAGTATAGTAACTATTGTTATTCTCTTATTATTTTATCATGAAAATTTGTTCTATTTTTCATGGAATAAAGGGGGAAAAAAGGAAATTTTATTGCATAATTTCAAAAGTTACTATAAGGTCATTAATTATTTACATAAAGACAGACAAGTAGATTAATGGAATAGAATTGAGCCCAGAAATAAACCTTTAATATTATGACTAGTAGTCATTTAAGTTTTGACACGTGTCAAAACGTTTCTGTGAAATTTCTTTTCAGTATATGACACAACTATTTATCTATATGTCAACAAAAAATGAATTTTAGACTCTTATCTCCACTGTGCACAAAGGATCATGGATAAATGAAAAGGTTAAAAACACAAAACTTCTAAAAGAAGGCTGAGAGTGTAGCTCAGTGATAGAATGTTTGTGTAGTACACATAGGACCTTGGGTTCAATGTCCAGCACTAAAGGAAAAAGAAACTTTTACAAGAAAGCAAAGAGGGAAATCTTTGTGACACTGTTTTAAGCAAAGGATCTTATATACAGCACTAAAAACATGACCCCAAAGAGAAAACTATGAAAAATTAATGTTTATTATATTTTAAAATTTTGTACTGCAAAAGACACTATGAATAAAATGAAAAGATAAGCCACAGACTGGGAGAAAGTATTTGAAGTTGTATATCTGATAAAAACTTGTATGCAGGATACACGAACAACTCTTACAACTCAATAAAGAGAAGACAAACAACTCAATTAACAAATGGCCCAAATTCTCAAATAGATATTTTACCAAAGAAGAAACACAAATAGCTAATGAGCATATGAAAAGATGGTTCACATTTTTAATCATTGTGCACATGGAAATTAAAGTCACACCGAGATACCACTTCACACAGATTAGGACGGCCATAATAAGAAAGAGACAATGCCAAATACATACAGCAATTGGAAACTTACTCATGTCTTGGTCATTTTTTAGTTGCCAAGACACAATATCTGCCACCTGTAACTTAAAGAAGGAGATGTTTAAAGGAGTTTCAGTCCTTGTATGATTAGCCAGCTGCAAGGCAGGAAATGGATGACAGAAGGCCTTGGTAGATAAAAACTTCTATGTCCTGGCCTAACAACCAGCCATCTATAGGGTCTCCCCACAGGCCAATCACCTTCCAAAAGCCTCATCCCTGGACACATGAAATTTTAAAGAGATGTTACAGTTCTAAATCACAACACCTTATACATGGCTGGTGGAGATATAAAATAGTAGAGCCACTGGGCCGGGGATTGAGCTCAGTGGTTCCAGCATCTGCCTGGCAAGTACAAAGTCCCAAATTTGATCCCTGGCACCACATGTCACAATGCTGGGTATGGTGACTCACTGTATTCCAAGCACTCAGGAGGCAGAGGCAGGAGGATTGCTGTGAATTTAAGGTTAGCCTGAGCTTCATAGTGAGTTCAAGGCCAGTCTGAACTACAAAGCTAGACCCTGACTCAAAAAAAAAAAAAGTTGAGCCACACTAGAAAATGCCTTAGTAGCACTCAGACCCTTCATCCTGGCCCCCTTGGTCCTAGCATTGTACCATGAATCGATCCCACTATGACACACTCTAGATGCAGTCACCTCCAAGAAAGCTTACCTCTGAGGCTTTGGGAGGACATCTAGACATAAGCTATAATATTCCACCCTGGTCCCCCAAAGGCTCATGCACATCCCTTTACACAAAAAGCCTTTAATTAATGTTTGAGTTGTCAAAGTCCTAACAGTTATAGCACTGCTGAAAAGTCCAAATCCATAGTCTCCTCTGAGGTTAAGGTAAACTCTTAGCAGCAAGCACCTACACAAATGAAAAGAAAGTTAAACATTTTCAACTTTCAGGGGCATAAGAGACATTACCATTCCAGAAGGTACAAGTGAGGGATAAAAGGAGTGGGACAAAAACAAGTCCATAATCCATCAGAGAAAACATTAACTGTTGTAGTTCCATGTCGAGCATCCCTGAAAATCTGTTGCAAAATGCAAGGGGTTGGGTAGCTCTGTCCCTATTGCCATGCTGGTGGTTGTAACTCCCACGGCTTTTTTCTGCCAACTCTGCCTTCTGCTTGCAATTTTCCTTACATGATCCACATTCCTGGCTTCTCCAAACTTCTGGGGTCTCCACTGCACTGTGGGCTTCACACACTGGCCTCTGAGAGACACACTTCTTGGCCTCCCAGAACTTCTGCTGAAATGTAGACAGAATCCTGATCTCATAACTCTTGCATTCTGCATGCGCCTAAAACCAGAACTATATGGATGATGCTAAGACCTACCACCAACTAGAGCAGGAACCAGGATTCCCTCTCTCTTGGTTATGGGGGTCAAGTACCTATGAATCAAATCCTGAAGAACAACTTCCTTAGGCCACTGCCATTTTGGAATATGGTACTCTGTGGCTGTCTTCTTGAAGCAGTCTTTCATCTTTGCAAATATGAAGCTGGGAAGGCTGGAGTCCTGTTGGTTCTTGTGATGTCCTCAGGCCATCTTTTCTGTTGTCTTCTTCTGAAATACTTGATTTTTCTTGCTAGTCTTTTCAGCAACCAGTTCTTCCTCTGTTCCATATTTGTAAGCTGCAACTTTATTGGAACTTCATTTCCGGGAAAATTCACAACATTTTGAATCTCTGTTGGGCTTTTGCTCTTTATTCTCAATATAAATCTGGCTAAAAGCCCCCAACAGTAGCTATGCCATTGCCTCAACATTAGGTTGCCTTGAAATTTCTTCTACAAGATTAATTAGTCTGTCACCCTCAATATTAGTCTCAGGAAATGTCTCTGTACTTTCTGCCAAGGTATAACACATTGTTTGGAGTCCAATAGTCAGTTCAGTTTTTCCCAGCAGAAATCTCCTGAACCCGGTCTTTATCGCCAGGTTTTCTATCAGCTTTCTGGCCTTTTGAACTCTGATCACCATTTCCTGTCAAGTATAGCTTAAGGCACTCCAGCTCTACTTTTTAGGCTGACATCTCTGAACCTTTCCAAACTCCCGATAGGCCAGTCATAGAGGCTCAACCCCGTTTCTGGTACTCAATTCTGTCATAGTTACTTTTCTTTCATTGCTAAGACAAAATACCTAATACTCAGAGTTAAAGGAGAAAAGGTTTATTTAACTCATTGTTTGTAGAGGTTTCAGTCCATAAGTAGCTGGCTCTAAGGTATGGTGGCACAGTAGACAGACAAAGCAGAGGAGAAATAGTTCAGGGCAGGCAGAAGGTACCAAAGCAGCAAGAGATAACACAGCTCTTTTTATCCTTTATATCTTAACCAGGCTACCTAGAGCAGACTACCTTAATCTTAGCGTTACATCATGACTCAATCCCAGAATCACACACTCCAGATCCAACCACCTCTGAAAAAGCCTCACCTATGAATGCATGAGGCTTCGGGGGGCACCTAGGCACAAATCATAACATCTACCCAAGAAAAATGAAAACGTATATTTACATAAAAATTTGGACACAAATATGCATATCAGCATTATTCCTGATAGCACAAAACTAGGTACACTCTTGAGACGTAAACTAGTGAATGGATTAACACACAGTAGTACATCCATAAGATGGAATTCCTACAGAAGAAGGAATAAAATACTGATCGATGCTGCAACATGATACATCTTACAAACACTGAGCTGAGTAAAAGAAGTTCATACAGAAGACCAAATATTGGCTGACTGCTAACTCTGGACATGAGTTGACAGTTTTTGAAGTTAAGTGAATACATGAGATGAAGAAGTCTGTATAATTTTGTACATAAACTTAAAATGTTCCTTGAAACAATTTTTAAATCTTTCACATATTTGGAAATGTAGTCAAAGGGAATGTGGTAGAGGAAAGTAATGAGGGGAAAGAATAAATATGATTTGGAAAGAAAAGAAAGAACATGTATATGGGGGGGTTATAGGGTGGGTAGGGATATGGGCAAAAATGAGAATTAACTCACGTCATATGCTGGTACAAATTCCTCAATGTTGAGTGTGATTGTGAGCTGTATATAAAATGTACCAATAAAGAATGCAATTTTTTTTATAAAGTGCTAAGTTTCTGGGGTTTAACTGTTCTCAGTATAGAAGTTTTTATTGCCCCCGGTACACTTTCCTCCCAATGCCTTTTCTCCTCAACTTTTCTGTCACTCAGTGTTGAATCCCAGTGGGAATCCGCATACTGTTCGAGAGGCCATCTGCTCACCCTTGGCCCTGGCAGAGTTTCAGCTTTTTAGCCTGCATGTGGTTCAGTTGTCCATTTACAGCTGTTCTAGAGCTTTATGATCTTTTTTATGGTTTTGAAAACTTCTCTAGTTAGCTCCTTCACTTTAAAAATGTAATATTTAAGCTTCTACCCATTTAAGCTTTCTTCATAGGCTTTCTTTTTATATGTACCTTGCTTTGGAAAAATGGGTGTTCCATAATATTTAGTGTGCACACGCATACATACACCAGCTCCCATTATTTTTGGACACCCCCTTCCTCTTACTATTGTGTTGCTCCCAATAATTCTTATAGCTTGAGGATGATAATAATTTGTGGTAGATGCAAATTCTAATTTAATGTATGTTTCATAACATTCATAAGAGGTGGAGTTGCTATCTTCATCTAATGAATAATAAAATGGAGACTGGTAAGTTGAGTAGTTTTTTCCAAGATCATACAGTGAGGAAGTTGCTGAGACAGGCTAATCTGCTGGTCACTGAGCCTATGTGGACATCACAGACTATTTTGGAGTGGCAGAGTCAAATCAGGGAGTCAGAAGACAATATCAACAATTAATATCTGGAGACTACTTCTCAGACAGGGAGGATATTGTAACAGCCCTGAGGAGGAAGCCAATCCTAATCACAGGCAGAGTAGTCAACTCAGGCTACTATAACAGAGTAGTCACAGATAAGGTGACTTAGATGACAGACATTTACTCCTCATGGTTCTGGAGGCTAGAAGCCTGAGATCAGAATGCAAGCAAGGTTAGATTCTTGGCGAAGGGCCTGCTCATTGAGGTTGCCTTCTTGCTGCTTCATATGTCAGAGGGCAGAGAAGTGGGGGAGAGTAAGCTTTTGTGCTTTTTCCTATAAGAGAGAGAATCCCATTATAAGGTTCTCTTTCCCATAATGCAAGTGCCTCCCATGTCCAAGTATCATAACATTGAATTCAATTTATGAATTTTGAAGGGGCGCATTCTGTGCATAGTGCATACCCTCATGCAGTTTCAGAACAACAAGGATAAATAGACAATCCTGAAGTCTTCCAGACAGAAAAGGGAGGGTCACTTCCAAGAGAATAAAATCAGATTGGTATCTGATGATTTTACTCACAACATTGGAAGTGGATGTCGGGAGAGGAACACCTGCAAAGTGCTGAACCTGGACGTTAGAATCAAGTATCTAGCTAGATTGTCAGTCAAACATGAGATTAAAGAAATGATGTTTTAAAACATTCAAAACCAAGAAAGTTCACTTGATTCATAACCCTTTGGGAAAAAATTGTAAGAGTCAATTAAAATATTGCTTAAAATAGTACTTTATCAGTGGTATAGGATTATAAAGACATAGAATCATTGCTCTTATTATTTTTGCAAGTAGCAAATATTTATTATTTATATTATATCATAATACTGTAAATGTTGCTTATTGGCTTCCATCTTTCAAAAATTGATCTATAGTGATATCACAAAATTATTTACACTTAATAAAAAGGGGTAGTGTCATTATAAATCTTCATGTCATAAAATTATGGTGTGCCTGGCAGAAATTGAAAAGTGTAGGGAGATTGGGTGGTGGTAGCAGGGATGTTATAGAAGGGGGACAGATGCTGTTTATAACTGAAAGATTAAGAAATACGCGTCTACTTCTATTATTTAAATTGTGAGAGATTGAATATATAAGCAATGGACCTATCATACATATAGATACAACTCTGACTCACAGTCTGCAGCAGTGTGCCCAGGAAATCAACCCCTTTTCTCTAATAGACTAATCCCGAAGCTGTCAGTATGAGTCAACCCTGCCAGAAGCCAGAATGCTATCTCTAGTGACAACCCAGAAAGTGAAACACTAACCTTTAACAACCAGCCACTAATATCCAGGGCCAGCGTCCTTAAAATTCCCCTTCCCCACTTTCCGCTGAGTACTAAACAGAGAAGGCCAGGTATTTACCAGTAAGCCTTCCTCCAGTTAGCCATTATAACTTTCCCCTATCAACAGCCTCTGAGCAGACCAGAACCAAAGCCTTCCTTTTTATTCACTATGACGCTCTCATTCCTCTGCTTGCCTTTGAGTGTCTGCCAAAATGCAAGGGACCGTGGGTGGCTGGTTCCTTTCTATCCCTTGCTCAGAATAAATAGCCTTTACGTTTCGCAGTTGGTGGGTCTTCATTTATTTCCTCACTTGACTCACAGCAGGGCCAAAGATAAAAATACAATAATCAAAACTTTAATAAAGGAGAGAAAAGATGAACCAACTTCATAATTTCCATGGTGAAAAGTCAATAGACACTACTTACAGAGGTAAATCAAGCAGTCAGAATTATATTATTTAGAGTGCTAGGACTACTTTTTAAAGTGATTTACGAAGAGAAAATGGTCAAAAACAGCTCCCTCCAAGGAGTGAGATTAGAATAGGGAAAGGAAAAAGGGTAGTTTTTTATTCAAGAACTTACTGCAATCTTTGAACTTTTGTTTTCATATCAAGTCACTACTTTTATAATTAAATAAACTTCTCAATAGTTGATTTTTATTCCAACAGGAATAAAACAAGCCCGCTTTCACAGTGTAGAGATAAATAGTACTGACCATGGCACAAAGACCCGGTGGGGAAGGAATGAACAGGGAAGGAAGAGCCTCTGGTGCTAAGGGGGCCCAGGAAGAGGTGTGTGTCATGGGAAGGTGGATGGGAGGTTACAGTCATAATTGCGGGGGTGGTTCTCAGGAGGGATTTCAAGATACCCAAACTTTGCTGCCCCACACCTTTCCTGGGTTGTTTGCTATTCACTCCGGTAACCGTATAGAGGGTCAGGCTCTCCGAAACGACAATGTCCTGGAGAAAAGGGTGAATCTAATGGGCAAGGTTTTCTTAATTGGTACACATTAACAGTACACCCTAATGAGGTTCATTTTGGTAAACAGGTAGGTGTCTACAGCATGTTTTCATCTCACTAGTCTCCTTTCCCTTCCTCCCTCGACTCCCCTCCTCACCCCTAAAAGTCGGCCTTCTAGTTTCCTGAGAGACAAGGTTAAAAAAAAAATTTTAAAAGCAGGATTCAACACCAAACAGCGAAGCAGAAATTTATCCAAGATTCTCAAATCCATGTTTTCTAAGGAAAATGTTAATCCAGTTCCACTAAGGTCTAAAAGAAAACCGTCTGTTCTGCTTTATGCTTTTTAAAATTGTGATTATTTAAATGCCTGATTCCTTCCCTTTTATATCACTTGCGGAGGCGGGATGAATGATGAATACTAGAGTAAAGTCTGAAATGTT
>PVIC010009043.1:0-46581 GCA_004025085.1 Thryonomys swinderianus | reverse complement strand
TAGAGTTAGTTTAGTCTTATGAAATTGTTTTTAGTTTTTTCCTTCCCTGAACTTGGAATTACTCCCTTATTGTATCTTTGCTCACTGTCACTTCCGGCCACCCAGCAGCTGGTTATACTTTCATCAGAGTGGACAGGAAAGACGAATTTAATAAAGAGTAGCTGGGAGTTGAAGGGAAAAAAATCAGCTAATAAGGCAACTGAAACTTAATTTCAGTTATTTTAAGATATCTGCAGAGCCCCCACCATGTTCCTTCAACAGTCCGATCCCCCTGAGGTGACAGTGGCACATAGCTCCTTAGAAGTTGGGTGGCCCATCTCCTCTGAGCTTCCCGGAAGTGGTTCTGGGACATGTTGCTCTCTGCACCACTGAGGCTGGCTCTGCCTGGAAGACACCAACTCAAGGCTGACTCAGCGGTCTTCTCTGTAGGCTCTGCGAGTCCCTCCCAGCACTGAGTCACTGGCTGTCCCTGTGACTTCCTATTGCGATGCCTCTGCGAGAGCTCAGCTCTCAGCCTGGCCTGGCGGTGCACTGGGGAGGGAAGCACGCATGGTGCCAGACACTCCCACTCGGCACTAACGGTCCCCATTGATCATGCCACCCATGGCTCACATGCTATCTACTGTGATGGAGGAGACCTTCCTTCCAAGCACCACGTACACGACCCCTTCTCTTTGCCCACCGCTAACAAAATAGCTGCTGCATGCCTTAAAATGGCACCAGGGTCCTTGGCCTTGGGGTCAGTGCCATGTGGCCATGCCTGCGGGTCTTAAATTGACTGTTTCTCAACAGCAGGGCTGGACGTCGGCTTCCCTTTGGAAATAAAGGCCATCATCTGACTCTTCCAACATTTCAGCTTTCCTGTGTGTCACAGTTGGTAAAGCACCGCTCTGACACGGAGGGTGTCCTTTGCGAGGAGACAGGAGAGCAAGTCTTTTCCATCTCTTGATTGCTTCTCACTTCCCACAAGCCAGGGGACAGAGTTGAGCCACACAGCGCTCCCCCGAAACACGGTGCGCGGCATCTCGCCGTGACGGCTCCTTCAGCACCATTTCTCCACGCAGCTCACACGAGCGCCGTCACACGCAGGATCGTCACGAGCAGTACACGGCCCATGAGCCACGCACCAGCGGTGGCAGAAGCGTCGTGCTGGATCCAGCAACCTGCGGCCGGTCAGCGCCCCGCCGAGGGCTGCACTCGGCTCTCTGTACACACCAAGCAAGGCTGGCTCCGGGCACCGCTGCGGGGGCTGAGTACAGGGCCTCACGAACAATCCAGGGGGGCAGAAATCCCTTCGCAGGCGCCACGGGGCCCCCCAGTTATGGCTCTGCCTCTCACTCACATGTGGAAGAGAAGCCTGCGCCTCCAGACGGCATTATCGTATTTCCAGAGATGAAACGCCGTTCGGGAGGGAGCCGAGATGAAAGGCTGAGAGTGAGCCTTTGCCCAAATGTTATGTTTATCGTTTGATCAACATAAACCGGTTTAAACCAAAGGACACAAAATCACGTGCGTGTGTTTCTCCTTCCTTGTTTGTTTTCTTTTCTACCTTTTCTTCCTCAGACATAGTAATAAAATTTAGCCTTAAAAAAACAAACTGTTCTCTTGAGGCTGGGCTGTCACTCACCCCAGAGTTCACCATGTGGCACACAGTACTGTTTAGTGGCATCCTGGCCGCTGAGGGTTTGGAGGGACAACGAACCCTCGTAGGAGCAGAAAAAATATACTAGGAAAGAAAAGCTCCTACACATCTTCAGGTCTGTCAGATTCAAAGTGATGACTTCACAGGAACTTAGGGCAGGGCTGCAGATTTCTTTTTCCGTGAGGAGTAGAAAAATGAGATGGATGCTTGTACCAGTTGATGGTTTTTCATGATTATCTCACCCAGCACTGATGCTTACAGTTAGCTTGATTTGTAGTTCTGGTTTAAGGAAGGAAGATGAATGAACAACAAACCTTCTTGTTTAAAATTAGAAGCACAGGGCCGGAGGGTTAGCTCAGTGGTTCCGGCACCTGCCTCGCAAGCGCAAGGTCCTGAGTTCGATCCCCAGTAACCACATATAATGCTGGGCGCCACCAACAATCAACACCGCATACCACAATGCCAGGCGTGGTGGCTCACACCTGTCATCCCAGCACTCGGGAGGCAGAGACAGGAGGATTGCTGAGTTCACAGCGGCTTGCCTGGGCACCATAGTGAGCTCAGGGCCAGCCTGAACTACAAAGCGAGACCCTGTCTCAAAAGCAAAAAAAAAAAAAAAAAATTAGAAGCACAGAGCACTCATATTTTCATAAAATCATGTAAAGCCTAAAAAGTCATCAGGACGATGTGAAGAGCAGTTTTCGTCATCTAGCTTCTGCGGAAGCCCAACAGGGACTCTGCGTCAGGAGGCTCCTCTGTCCTGGGCTCTAGGCCTCACACACCGGACATGCCCGGACATGCCCACACGTGATGTGAACAGTGCGCTCCTGAATGACCTAGATCGAATGAGGTCTTAGGGATCTTTCAGGAAACAGTGGATGTGAAATCACGCTATGAAGCACCAAGCGAATAATCCGTTAGAGCCCCCAACTTGCGTGATTCTTACAGTGGAGACACCAAAGAAGAACATTTTTGTGTGATGGGATAATGGAGTCTTTACTTCCAAATCTATTTCCGTACCATATATAATGCCCTAGACTGTGTTTCATAAACAGCAATGTGCTACTGCTAACTTTCTGGAAAAAAGGCAATTCCTGGCTTAGAGATTTATACGTACTGGCAAAGACTGAATTAACCTGTAACCCATGAGAACCAGTAGTAGAGTAGCCCTCGAACATGCCATGGTATCATTTTCTAAGAGAACGTGTACCTTTCAGCTCCCTCATGCGCCTGGATGAGCTGCTGGCTGGTTGGTTTGGCTGGCACATCGGCATAGCCCATCTCATTCCCTGCTCAGAATCCACCTCCAGGTCCTTGATGGCAAAATGCAGGTCTGGCTGGGCCAACTGCACCACACGCCAGTCGCCTAGGTCCTGAGAGAGCCCTTGGCCCTCGGTAGACTAAGTCGAGACCCAAGTGAGTATTGAGCTAATGAGAGCCTGTCACGACTAGAGATTGCCCAGTCCTCCCCAGTGTTGGTCCCCTCCTCCCGCAATCACAGACCAATTCCCAATAGCCCATCAAACCCCTCCCAAGCTTGTGCTACGTAACACCCTACACTGCTTCATTAAATGGAAACGTTCCAGAAACCTCCCCAGAGTCCAGTGTGCATTTGTGACACTGCACCTCACCCTCCCGTGTGCAGCTCTGCGAGGACAGCAGGTCCTGGCCTGTGAGTTTGGAAGGTTTTTTTTTGAGACAGGGTCTTGCTTTGTAGTTCAGGATGGCCCTGAGCTCAGTATGTAGCCCAGGCAAGCCTCGAACTCACAATAACCCTCCTGCCTCTGTTTCCTGAGTGCTGGGATCACAAGCATGAGTCACCATGCCTGGCATTGTATGTAGTACTGGGGATCAAACTCAGGACCTTGTGCTTGCAAGGCCGGCACTGAAACCACTGAGCTAAATCCCCAGCTCAAGTTTGGAAGTTTTGTCTAAAAGGGGGGCAGGCAGCTGCTGAACTGAGTCATGAAGGGCGAAAGTGAAAGGCAGAAGGAACACACTGGGACTAAAGAGGAGGTCCGCGGGACTCTAAAAGTAGATTTTCCTGCATGGCTAAGGAATTATCTTTGAAGGTACAACTGCCCAGAAGGTTACTAAGAAAAGCAGTATCACTTGAATACACACACTTCTTCAGCTAAGCAAAGCTAAGGGTTATTCTTGAATGAGGTCAAGTGTTTAAAGACTTCGAGGTTTTGCACATGCTGTCCCTGAAAACTGGAAGGTCCTCTCTACCTCATCTTTAAAATGCAGTTTAAAACCTTTCTTAACTTCCCAGGTCTGACCACCTGATTCCTGCCTTTGCTCCCACAGGTTTGACATAGGAACACACGACAGCAACACACCATTCTACATTTGGAATTCCTGGTTTCTGTCATCCTTGTTTGTGTGCGAGCTCCTGGAAAAGCGCCTTGTGTTCATGTGCCCAGGCCCGCTGCACAATTTGATTGGTGTCCCAGCTGCCGAAGGGGAGTCCCAAGCATTTTGGCTAGGGTAAATCTGGGGTGCCCGGAAGTAAGGCTGGGGCCAAACACACCCAACAGGAACTCACTGGATGGGTACAGAGGAAGTGGGGATCACGGGGAGGGGCTGAACCCCAGCATAACATGCAAGGATGAGGAGGGGAGGAGGACGCAGCTTGGTGGGGAGCTGCCCAGCGCCTCAGCCCCCGACTCACGCTCCAGCACTGCCGGTGGGATCTGGCTGAAACTGGCCTTCAGCTGGGGCCACGTCTTTGGCTGCCTTCTTTCCTTCTGGTGCCAACGCTTCCTCGCAGGTCGCTCCTGAGAGTGTCCCTCAGAAAAGCACCTCAGAGCATCTTCTCAGACGCTGTCTAGAGGCGGCCTAGTGCTCACCGCAAGCCTAGACTTCCCTACTGCCTTGTCATCTTGGAGCCTCTCAGGGCCCCAGCGGCCTCCACTTCCTACCTGTAGGAAGAGTGTCCAGGCAGCCAGCTCTCAGCTCGGCACAGCAGGCCAAGGGCCCCAGCTGGCCCTCAGCCTATGGGCTTCACCCCAGCACAGCCCCGTGCAGTCCTACTGGGCGTGCGGCTCCTGCCCCCGCTGTGAGGGGACATGACTCGTAAACTTGTGTCACTGCCATCCGTGCAGGGCGGGTGCCGTGTGCGCAGCCAGCTCGTCCTGTTAAGGGTGGGGAACCCCTCACGCGCCAGCAGAGTAAGAGGCCGCCAGAAGAGCCATGTGGTTGAAACCCAGAGGACAGGCACCCCTTCTTCACTAAGGCTGGTAGGCAGCTTGGTTCTGAGACGTGTTTCCTAAAGGAAGTGCAATCTCTAAGGTGCGATAAAGTAAAACCAAGTTCACAGGCACAGGGGATGTTTTACCTTTTATCTTTCACTTTCTCCAGTGGCACCGAGAAGGGCCCTGTGCGGCTGTGGTGCCCGGCCCGCCGGGGCGGGGGGAGGTGTCCACGTCCCCAGCGCTCTTCCTGGGTGAAGCTGCACAGAACCGCGGCCCTGTCTGTGCCCCTTCATCGCGTTGGCTCCTCCCCCCCGCCCATCCCCATGAAGAGTCTGCTGGGGACACCGGCACGCGGACTTTAAACACTTGTAGCAAAAGACTAACAGGAAGCCACCCCAGCTGTTCCCAGTTCTCTTCACGGTGCTCCAGCGTGGAGGTGATTCATTCAGGAACCCAGGGAGGGCTGCTTTGTGAGGCGACACAACAGGTCTATTCGCACTTAATGGCATTAACAGCCTGAGTTTCCCAGCAACACCAGCAGGCTCCATTTAGGGGTGACACAGCCAGGGGGCCTGGAAGGGCTGTTTCTATCTTTTATCAGATGGGAGATCCCCCAGGCCAAGAACTATTTTCTCCCTGGAAGAAAAGATGGGAAATTCCAATCTAGGTGACCTGTAGGCAGATGGTAGGGCTGATATATTTAGAGACTCCAGAAATACCACTCTATTAATTACACTGACAAGATCTTGATTACAGCCAGCCTGCCCCCTCCAGCCAGGGCTACTTTACATTTACCCTTGAGATTCTTCTAACACAGACGGCAAGGTGGCTAAAGAATAAAGTTACGCTGCGGTAGTCGTTACTGGAATTTGAAGGGCTATGAATAAATCACTACTGTCGGAACTGAAAAGTCTAGGGGTACGAATTATGTCAGAAAACAGAGTTATGCATGTAGAGAGAGATCTACAAACGCACACAGAAGAACAGGGATGGGTGGATGGATAAACGAACTTACAACTAGGTAAAACACACTAGGCAGAAGTGTAGGCAGATGGATTATAGAAGCGCGGAGGCGTGAGACAAGCGGCACTTCCCTGCACCGCAGGCCGGACGACGCTGACGGCTCCGCAAGCCGCCCTCTCGCGAGTGGTCGCAGTAAGTGGCTGGAAAAACTAGGATTGCTCCGTGACCTTGACAACTTTTAATCAAAATATTAGGAACTATCTTACTGTTAGCGATTATGTAGAGGAATGAAGAATACACTACGATTAATGTTCATTTACCAATCTATACTTTAAACTTCAGAAAGACTGGGAATTAAATTGCTTCATTTCTTTGTAAAAAAAAAGACTGATCCACAGTATTGTTGAACACAGCTTCCTGTTTCTTTGGCCTCTTGGAACGAGCGCCTTTTCTGCCTCTTGTCAAAGCATCACACCCTTACCAGGCCGGGACTGGTTAGCAACACCTGGCCCTGCGCCTTCAGGGGAGGGAGGAAATCCCTCCGCCTCTCCCGCTGTGTCCTCCTCCCTGCTTGTCACCGCTGTTACGTTGTCTGTGGTGCGCGCTGACGTCACCAAATTCTGTCGCACCCACCAAGCTCTCGGGACAGCCAGGATAAATGTAGCTGTGGCCTTCTCTTCCTTAATTCTACCGACGTCTGATTCAGAGTTCACTTCCAGCATTGTCACTTTGTTCTCTTCTTGTACTGTTAGCTTTGCTGGACAACATCCTCTTCCCGTATCTGCTCTTATAAAATCTCATATAGATCTGTCACTGTGAGACAAAGACACAATTGCAAACTCCGTTGTCTGTGTATGGATTGGCTAAGAGCTGTGTGGCAACCAATCACCCACAGACTTGTAAAGAAAGCATTTGATTGGTCCTGAGTCAGCATGTACATCTGCCATCTACATAGCAATTGGTCAGCTGATGAGTTGGCTCCAGTTTGTACTTTTATTCATATTATAACTATGATGGCTTCTGAAACTCGTGGGTAATGGGAATGTGCAAAGAAAGGCCAGCTTTGTGTGTGTGCGTGCATGCACGTGTGTGTGTGTGTGTGTATACACAGACTGTCTTCCCTTACCTTGCTTTACCAAACACGACCTCATTCTCAGGAAGACCTATTCTCTGGACTTCTACAGTACAAAATTAGGAAGGGAGAAGAGAGAAGGATGGTTTTTATTAAAGAACGGACGTAACCTGGGATACCTAATGGAATGGCACTGTCTAGAAGGAAACAAGAGCACAGCAGAGCGTTACTCCATGACCTTCTAGGGTCAGAGAGGAGCGGAAGCAGCTGCAGACATGAGAGGGATCTGTGTCTCAGTGGGCGCGGCCCTCCCCTCAGTTTCCCCATTGCTGGTAGCAGGGCTGGGAGCGCTCCACACGTCTCTTAGGGCAAGAGCTGGTGTGCGTCTGGGATCCTCGAGGAGCTGGATCTGGAGCCTCACTCGCTCCCTGGGCTGCTCGGCGGAGTGGGAAGTGCTCTCTCTGGACTGAGGAGAAGGCTGAACTCCGCTCTGCTGCTCCTGGGGAGACCTCAGACTGCGGCTCAGTCCCTCACAGCTCCCGCACAGGCAGGGATCAGAACACCTGTCTGAACCTGACCAACCCCATGACAGACAGAGCGGCCGAGTCCTCCTCAGGGCCGGCTCAGGAGGGGCAGCCACGCCGATGCCTCTGCTGCGAAGAACCGGAGCACGGAGCCCTGAACTCGGTTCTCCGAGCTCCCCCCTGGGTCTTTTGTTCTGTTGTACATTTTTTTTTTTTTTTTGAGACAGGGTCTTGCTTTGTAGTTCAGGCTGGCTCTGAGCTCACTATGTAGCCCAGGCAAGCCTCAAACTCAGCAATCCTCCTGCCTCTGCCTCCCGAGTGCTGGGATTACAGGCATGAGACACCATGCCCGGCACTTCTGTTGTACATTTTTAATCTGCCAACAAATCATTTGCAAATGGCGATTCCAAGGCAAAGCAGAAAAGCAGAAAGCAGAGTTCCCTGCTTTGGCCACATCCCCATTTATGACCATTTTTTTGTGCAGCCAGGGAGTCCGAACTTAGCTTAGAAATAATCTGCAAATGGACCAAGGCCAAGGCAGCCGGGGTCACGGGCCCCGTGCCAGGGTGCGCTGGCTGTGCCCTTGCAGAGCCCACAGGAAGCCACCGAGGCGCGCGGAGAACACACAGGCGGCGCAGTGGACGAGCTGCGGGGTTCTGTGCACTTTCCAGGAAGCCCCAACCGACCACCACGTCACATTCGGACCGCCCTGTCTGGCTTGGAGAAGCTGCTATGCCCGGGTGTCCCCCACGGTGACAGATGTGCTGCTCACCTTCCTCCTGGGCCCACCCTCCCTGCAGGCCACCTCTGCCCTGTCCTCTGCCCTTTCCTAGGCTGCCCTGCCTCGGCCTCCTCCTGGCTTCTCCCCCTCTTCTCCTGGAGCACAGCTGGCCCTTCCTTCCAGCCCCCTGACACCTGGACATTCCCCAGGGACCATTCTTCAACTCTCCAGACTTGCCACGGGGAAGAAAAACGCTAACACTACATTTTCCTCCTGGGTAGTCAAAGAGGTTTTAGGATTTGGACTGAACAGGATTTTCAAAAGGAAGCTCGTGTTATTATTTCCTATTATTTTAGTTCATGTAAATCCCACTTCTAAAAACTTGGAATCAAATAGAATCTGTACAGTCTTGTAATAGAACTATAGTTATTAATCTACAGAGTCAAAGCTTAACAGTATAGGAAAAGACACAAGACTTCAATAGAAGGTAAATTATACCTGATATATGCACATATTATATCTTTACAAAATACCAAAAAAAGTCACTCATATTTGTGCTAATATAAGAAAGGTGCAGTATTAAGGATGTGCCGTTCACTGTAACATTTGGTCTAAAGCATTCACCTTTCTCCATGCCATATTCAGTATTAAATATCTTTAAAGTTCCAGTATCCGCTTGTTCCCTTGGATTTGATCTATGTAATCTTTGTAAGACATCTGAAGATGGCCCCTACAGGGCGTCCTCGTTGTAACTGTCCCCGATGAGCCATTACTGCTGTCTGGACAACAGGACAAACGTCTGAGGAAGCACCACAACAGCCGTGTCTGACAGACACGGATGACTTGTCTCTTAGTACTTGGCATAAACACAAGTGGAAGGAGAAAGAAGAGAAAAAGTGGAACCTTTGGAAAAACCGAATGTCACTAATGATGATATTGTTTCATTTTTCAGCTGTCTAAATGTAAAAAGGTTCTGGACACAGCTGGTGTTTGAGGAGAGCAGGGAAAGGAGCCAGAGCGGCCACCACCTCGGTCCCCAGTCCGTCCGGTCTCTGTCCTCGGTGCCCGGGATCTTCGCCAGCCTCCGAGTGAGCACCGTGGGTCCCCAGCCCTGGCTTCCCGTCAGACACTATCCGCCATCAGGAGCCACCGGGAGGACCTGGTGGCCACAGGCCGTGGGCCGTGCTTCCCCCAGCAGGGCGCATCGCTCGTCCCTGCCCTGCAGGGGGCGCCTCACTGGCCACGGTGGTTAGCCCTGGGCTCCTCTCCCTCTCCCTGCACTTCGCCCACACCGCGGGAAGGTCCCTGCATTCCCCACCCCCCGTCCCCGGACCCCGGACCCCGGACCTTAACTGAGTGGGGACATTTTCATCAAAACGAGCCCTCTTCTTTCCCTCGCCATTCGGAGGTCCCCTACAGCGGGTGCCTGCAGCCTTCGCCCCTCCAGGACTCGTTCACGCCTCGCCAGCAGCCTGCTCTTGCACGGAAAACCGCCCTCTTCACCTGCCCCCCACAGGATGAGGGAGGCCGGCCTGAGCACCCGGGGCCGAGGAGCCTCCGCAGACTCGTCTCAGCGCTGCGGCTGGGGCGAGCGGGTGAAAGGCCTCTTGCGAGAGCAAACCGGAGTTCGGGAAGACAAACCGGGCTCTGCGGACCCCTGAGCGCCACTCGTGCTCACTGGTTACCAAGCTGCCCGCCCGTTTTTGCTTCAGTTGAGTTGGGTTCTGTCCCTTGTATCTGAAAGAGTCGTAACTAACAGTCTCTCCCCTAATAAAACGTGCATTTGAAAAGGGTAGAAAGTAGAGTGCTAGCCTCTGACTTCCGCCAGTCGTCTGGGTTCGCGCTGCTGCTTTTACCAAGACCCCCACGCGGGGATGCAGGAAAGGCCGCCCGCAGTTCCCTGGAACCTGAGAGACGAGACACTGCCGGACGAGCACCCAGCTCTGAGCCCGCTTTGTGGCCCGGCCCCAGGCGCGAGCTGGGATGGACGCAGAACCTTCCCCACTTGGGCGTCCTCCGGGATGGAGTCTGCCCTCCCCGAGCGCTGTCCTCCCCTCCTAGGACCCTCTGGCCACGTGTTAAGGGTCACGTTCAGCCCGGGCCGGCCTCGGGGCACAAGGCGCAGACGGGAGAGGGCACGTGGACACCAGTGCGCGGTCGCTGCCCAGAAACCTTGCCGTCACCATCACCGCTGCCCAGTGCAGACGTCACCAAAGGTCCCGCGGGGACGGGGATGAGCAAGCCGAGCCGTGCGCAATCACATGACCGATCGCGTGAACGGCAGCCCCGTCCCGGCTCCCCGAAGTGGCTCGGAGTTTCTTTCCGCACCCTTCGCTTGGAGCCGCGAGGCTCCAGGCCGCCCTCAGCCTCTGTCCACTCGCGGCCAGTGGCCACGCGGACCTGCCACGCATCCGACCGCGATGGAGACGATCTCCCCGCGGGGCGAAAGGCAGGCACGGCCGGGCCCTGGGCGACAGAAGAGGGGGCAGGCGCCGCCCTTACCTTTTCAGCCAGCCAGCCCAGGTGCCGGATCTCCCGGGCCCCGGCGAGGCCGGCCTTCCCCAGCTGCTCTCTGACCTCGCCGATCACGCGGGGCACCAGGTCGCTCACGTTGGCGTGGATGGCGGCAAACCAGGCCTGGGCGGTGGCTGAGTCCTTGCTCCTGAGGATCACTGTGTGCTTGGCGTCCGGGGAGTGGATTTCAAGCTGCCTGGAGGAAGAAGGAGAGGAGCTGGAGGGCCTGCGGCGCCTGCTCGCCCACCCCGGCCCGGCCCGCGGACCCGGGAGACGCGCGTCTTTCTCACAGTCCTCCGTGAGGCCACCGTTCGCCCTCCGCTCATCCACAGGAGCCCACAGACACCCAGTGACCCTCGGCCGTGCGTCTGGGGACCTGCTGCGCAACGGGCCGGACACCCCGTTAAGGAGACCCGCTTTCAGTGTCGCCCGGAGACTTGCGCGCGTGGGCCGAGACTCGGCAGCCCGGAAGTAATCGGAGCGAGCAGCTTGCTTCACGCCCCACCCGGTGCTCATCAGCGAAGAGAGCACTTGAACACCAAGACTTCACGTCCCGCGGGACCTTGACTGCGCACCGTGACCCCACCGCGAAGGGGTGCGCGGCGGGCAGGGCGCCGGGGGAGGAGGCACCCCGCTTTCTACTACAAGCCGCACACCGGAGCGCCTGCCCGCATCGCTGCGGCAGCGGGACGGCTCTGCTCGCTGGGAAGCGGGACGCTACGGGCAGATACCACAAGGTGTCTGGCTTGGAAGTTCTCTCGGAGGAACGGGAGGTGCACGGATGGTCCAGAGGTGTCTGGCGGGCCCTCCGCCCAGCTGGCCAGGCTAGCTGCATTTTACATACTACAGGACAGTGCCAAACTAGGAAACTGGCACCGGTACAGACTGAGGGCACAGTTCTATGCCACGTCACCATGTGGAGATGTAAGTAAACACTCTGCGGTCCAGATGCAGAACTCGTCTGTCATCACGAAGATCCCTGCCCCATCCCCCCTCTGGTCACACGCCCCTGACCACCCCCTGGGCAATCACTGACCTGCTCTCTGTCTTCCGTAATATCTGCCTACTATCTGTCTACCTATCTTTCTATCATCTGTGCGTTTGCAGTACACGGTCACATTCCTGGTGTGGAGTTGATACAGGTACACAACACACCTTCATTGCTTTTTCCAACCCCTTTTCCTCCTTCCCCACCCCTCTCTTCCCTCTTGATCCCCTTCATGTTCAAGAAAGATCTATCTCCTTACTTCCTATTGTCTATCTGTTATTTTGGTCTTTATTTACATTCTGGGTTTCTAATATAAAGGCAACCGTGTGACATTTAAGCCTGTGTGTCTGATTTACTTTACTTAACATTATGCTCCCAGAGGGCATTCTTTTCCTACAAAATTACTTGGATTAATCCTTCGTTGTGGAAGAGTAGTACTCCTTTATGTGAAAATACCACAATTTCTCCATCCATTTATCTGTTGATGGACACATAAGCCAGTTTCAAGATTTAACTATTATGAATTGTGCTGCTACAGACACAGGTATGCAGGTATTGCTGGAATATGATGTCTGTAACTTTTTGGGGAAGACATCTAGAAGAAGACCTAAGTAGAAGGGAATTTCCAGTTTTAGTTTTTGGAGAAATCTCCACACTGATTTCCGTAGTATCTGTACAAGTTCACATTCTCAGCAACAGGGTAGAAGATTTCCCACCCCACGCTGCCTCTTCAGCATTTGTTACCTGGTTTCTTGATGACGGCCGTTCTTTCTGGGTTAAGATGGCATCTCAGTGGTTGTAGCCTGTGTTTCTCTACTGGCCAGTGAGAGTCAAGCATGTTACTTTGCATGTATTGGCAATTTGTGCTTCTTCATCTGAGAAGTGTCTACTCATTTCGGGTGCCAACTGTTTCATTGGGTCTTTAAATTTGTAGAGACTAATTTTTTAAAAATTCTTTGTATATTCTAGACATTAGTCCTCTGAGAAACAGCTGGCAAAATGTTTTTGTCATTCTGTAGGTTTTCTATTCACGCTGTTGCTTGCTTCTTTTGCTTTGTCAATTTGATATAATTCCATTTGTGTCCATACTAGTTCCTGTGCAACCAGTATTGTAACTTTTAGACAGATACATTTTATTCCAGGCAGACTATTTTATTTACTTATACATGTGTGCATATAAATAAGTACATTTGTTCATTCATATTGAGAAAGATAGAAGGATTGGGAAATTTGAAAGTGAATAAAAGCTATCCATTTGTTGATTTCCATTCATCCCTTCATAGTTAGGCTATCATCCACTAGGCTTTTTTTTGTTTTGTTTTGTTTTTTGTTTTTGTTTTTGTTTGTGGTACCAGGGATTGAACTCGAGCCCTTGTGCTTCCAAGGTAGGTGCAGTACCACTTGAGCTAAATCCCCAGCCATCATCCACTAGGTTTTATTCCATTTCAGGCAAAGTTTTACAGCTTTTTATATTATTACATATAATGTTCTTAATAGTTTTATGACTGTTATTGTTCATCCCAGAGAGCAGAAAAAAAATACAGTCTGGAAAGAGAGAGAAAGAAATCATTTACCCAAGTCCATGTGGAGAGGGACGCTGGGATGCCAACTCATGCTCAGTAGACTTAGAAGGTTGTAGATTCAGTCAGGTGTGATGGTACACACCTGTCATCCTAGCACTCAAGAGGCTGAGGCAGGAAGATCATTGAAAGTCAGAAGTCAGCCTGGACTATATAGGGAGACCCTGCCTCAAAACAAGGTTATGGATTCAAATTCTGTATTCAACATCTGTGCTTTAGTTGGATGGCGACCAAAAACAGGACAGCCATTGCACACAGTCTTGTGCAGCAGCCTGAAGTGTGGTGTCTCTGTCCTCAACAGTGAGGGCCAATCGTGCTGCCTTAGCTCCTGAGCTGCAAAGCAACAACTGTGCAGATCACCAGAAAGTTCAAGTCCCTGTGCACCTGGCCTTATTATTGTCCAGAACGAGCCTTTGGGCATAAACCTTTTAAATCATCAGCTTAAATTGCAAGAAAGGAATGACTTGGAGAGCAGGACGTCTCTGAAGCAGGAGTTTCAGCAATAATTAGCATTCTTTGAGAAATTTGCAAAATGAGTCTCACCAGCCAGCCTCTGACGGTTTAATGTGGTGAAAGAATATCATAGGTGACATCTGGCTTAGTCCAGAAGAAAAAAACATTTCTTGCCTCTAGGTACTTTTCAAAGAAATGGTCAGTAAATGTATGTAGCTTTTCTTCTCCTCCCGAAGTTATTATTCTTTAGTAAAGTTCCATGCTGAAGACAAAGTAGGATTGCAAAAGCATCAGAGAGCTCAATTTGCTTTTCAAATTATTCTATCAATATCTGTTACTTTAGAAATTTAAAACATGCTAATGCTTCACTGACAGTATTTTCTCTTTAGGACCTGGACTTGTTTTTCAAGAAATGACAGCTGAGGAAGTGCACGTGCATGTGCGCGCGTGTGCACACACACACACACACACACACACACACACACACACTACACTGCACTACACTAACTCCAGCAAAAAGGGAGAAAGACTTCTGGCTGCTGGTTACCAGCACGTCTCTAAGAGAAAGCAGATTCACAGACCACACAGGGAGAGTCTCGTGATGGCGATGCTCACTACTCCCAGACTTTGATAACATTTGCCATTACTGTTAACTTCTAAGAGAGCTTTAGAGAGTACACTCACAAACCGCCGCCCACATCGTAGGTGTGCAGCTTGAACGTGTTTCTGCAAAGCAAATATACTCGTGTTGCTGCCACTTGGATCTTGGAGTAGGAAATCCCACGTGTCCCAGCAGCCCCGTGTCCCACTTTTTGCTGACTGTCCTCCAGAATAACTGCCCTGGAACTCCAGTCCCCACAGGCCACTCCGGCTTTGACAGGAGGATGTTTTCATTTCTTCTCATTTGTTGCACTCGTCTGAGTGGAAGGAGGGTCCTTCCTGGGCTATGTCCGAGACCGAGTCCTGTCCTCCTCCCGGTGGCACGGGCACACGGGCACCTGGCAGCGCGTGGGGCCTCCCTGGAACGCACATCTCCAGTCCTGTCACAGATCCACTTGTGGGAACCTTGGGGTGTGGCTGGCAGTCGCCCTGCAGTGGAGCCTGAGGCCACACCGCTGGAGAAGGCTCTTCCGCAGCTCAGAAGGAAAAGTATGAGCCAGGCAGTTTGCCAGCAGTGCCAAGGACTGGGTGGGACCTCCTGATGGTGCCCAGAAATTCCTCACCAGTCCTCAAAGACAGGATACGAGACAGAGAGCCCTATGACTTCGTGCAGCACAAGTTCTGAACCAAAAGTAACCCTCGGAAATCCTTCATAGCTTGCTTTCTTCCTCTAAAAACATTGTATAGCTGGGACGGATGCTTGGACCTCTGCCAGACCTACTGGTAAGACGACAGGGGCTGTAGCTGGGTATGTGGTTTACACGCTGCATAAGTTACACTGATTAAGGACCCCAACAGGCTCCCTGAGCCCAGGCTGCTGTGGCCTGAAGACCTGTGGTTCGTGTTGGTGACTGTCAGCCGAAAGGTAACAGAACAGAGTCCTTGGAGAAAGTATTAACTTATCTACTGCCAAATCCCCTCAAATTAAGTGGCTTAAAGATCCAGACATCTGTTATCTTAGGATTCCCTAAATCAGGATCTGGGGAGAGGCTCCGCCAGGTGCTGGCTCAGGTCCCTCGTGAGCCTTCACTGAGGGAGGGTGGTGCAGGAATGGGAGGCTCAAACTGGGTGAGGACACCCTCCTAAGACAGTGCTGCTCTCTTGGGCTCTTGAGAGGCTGCTGAGGGGCCTCTTGACCTGGCAGGGGCTTCCCCCAGAGAGCCAGGGTCAGCTGTACTCTTTAGGACCTGCTCACCAAAGTCACAAGCCTGATTTCTGATTGTTGTTTTTTTTTTCTTAGATGTGAGTCACTAAGAGGAGCAGAATTAAGTTCTCTAGGATATATGGGTGGATAGGAATGAACCAGCACAGAGATGGGCGGGGTTCTGGAGGTGCCCTCCTTCCGATCACACAGGGAGAGTTCTTGGGCTATGACCTCATAGCCTCAAAGAGCCTGAAGATCCAAGACACAGTGGAAAATACCACTGTCTGCAAGTTGGGGCTCCAGACTATCACAGGAGACACACAGAAGACCTTGCATGGGAGCCAGTGACAGTGGGATAGGTGAGAAAGGGCCTCTTGCTGGCACCAGACGGGAGCAACACAAAATCACCAGCCTCAAGGGGAGGGGCTGCCGGCTGGCCAGGCGAGGCCCTGGCATAGGACAAGTGTTCAGCAAAATCCAGAGGAGGAAGCAGGTGGGGTACAAGCTTCCTCTCCTGACTCCAGGGAGCGCTATCACCTAAAGCAATAGAAGTGAGAGCCCTGAACCTCTGACAACCTACGAGTTTAAACAGTCAGCCGTCTGTCCAATCACCCAGCACAAACTTAAAATGTCAACCTTCGCATACTCGATACACAAATGTCATTTCTCAGTTCACTAGTACTGGAGTCAGTGCAATGAATGTATATGAGAGACAGACAAATTCCAGCCCTGCATTGGCTGCACAGCTCTCTTCCCAGTAGCCCACGCTCCCATCAGATAGAGACAGATTCCGATTGGCACCAAGGTCTGTTAGCTGTGAGGCATGAGGCTAGATCCTTAACTTCCCATATTTGTAGACTGGCTCTTGTCTCCCAAGGTTATTGGGCAAGTTAAAGAAATAACAGTTGCCTGTGAGGTCACAGCGCCCACACCACCCCGAGCAACACTTCCGGTTTCCAAGGAACGGTCTTCCTGCATGTGCCCATGACGACAGACGAGCATGTGGCCCACCGAGGCAGGCGGAGCCCATCAGGCCAGGCTCTGGTTCGGCTCCTTTCCAGTATCCTTGCACTTGAAGGAAAATGGAAGCCCCACAAAAAACTAAAACAGTTTTCCAAAGACTATTTTTAACATCCTGGAATGGAAAAAAATAATTTCAGGGAAAGATGCATGAATCTTTTGCAAGATTCTGAAAGATTTGGGGCAATGCTGGTAATTCATCACCCCTCACCCCAGCTACTGTTTGTTCCACCAGAAAGCGCAACCTGAGGATGGAGCTGGCGAGAGCCGGAGCCAGAGCCAGAGCTGCCGGCAGCTGTGGGTCCATTTGCTTTCCATGGTCTGAGGTAACTGGCGGCTGCGGCCACAAGGGGCAGAAAGTGCTTCGATCTCTGCAGTTTACTCTGCTGACACCTTATTTCAAAAGAACTATTTTGTACGGTCAGGTGTTAAAGAGTAAAGAAGAGGAAAAGAATCAGGAAGAGGAGAGGAAGAAGAAAACAAGGAAGAACAGGAAAGTAACAAAAACTCGAGGGTGAAAACCACTTAAGTATGTGGGAAAGAAATACATGGTGCTTGCTGTCAGTAAAATAAAGTCAAACATATGTATGATATGAGCCAAGAGCATGCCTGTAATCCCCTCCCAGCACTCTGGGAGGCTGAAGCAGGAGGACCACAAGTTTGAGACCAGACCTTGCAACGTAGCAAGACCCTATCTCAGAACCAACCAACCAAACAAAAATACAAAAGAGCTGAGACGCAGCTGAGAAGTCCTTGGGTTCAATCACCAGTACAGGGGGAAAATTAGGACCCTATGGAAAGGAAAAAGCAAAGACAGGAATGAGTGAACAGTGCCAGAGTAGTGTAAAGACGCTTGTAGGAGTCAGGATGAATCCTGGAGAGTAACAGAAGGGCTTTAATCAGGAGGGAAACTGAATGACAGAGACAAGATTGGAAAGGGATTTTCCTGTGTATTTGAATAAAAAGGAGGAGAGAGAGAAGAGGGATTGATCTACTTATGAAATATCCTGTCCTAAGTCGAGCCTCTGGCACTTAAGAACCATGGCTTCTGAAAGACGCCTGTTACGCAGTCTCCCCTTTCACTGTCTTTCTTCTAGTAACAGCTGCATTCATGTGGCCCAGGGCTCCGCGACTCGGGGGCTACAGCTGTGAACCAGTTTGGCCCAAGGAGATTCAAGCCCAGCGACTAACTGAAAAACACAGTGAATGTTTAAAAAGAAAATTACAGTTGTGAAAATGCTCTGTGACCTGTAAGTCCTGTGTGAGTAGATGTCATTTATGCGTTTAGCCCATTCAGACTCAGAGGTGGGAATATGAACCGTCATTACTGAGAACACGCGTCATGATTTCTGTGCAGCCAGACACATATGGCAAAGTCACTCTCGGAGCCGCACATCAGTAGGCAACACCACATGGCTAATGAACCAGAAAATCCTCTGAATGTCCTGGATTACAACAAGGAGCAGAAACCTAGTGTCTGGGTCTGCATGCTTCTCACTGCCTGCGGCTCCAGTAAAGTCGGGTGCAGTAGAGGTGGCTCACAGCCGGAGTCCAGCGCCCAGTCATGTAGATGAGACAGAAGAGACACAGCAAGAACAGTAATGGGAGGGTGCAGGCAGAGGCTGCAGCAATGTGGCCATGAGACCAGGGTTTTCAGGAGACCCTCTGGCGCTCCAAGAGAGGCACTGTCCGGCTGGTCCCTCAAAACCCCCAGGAAGCCCAACCCTTCTGAGTCAACACCTCAGAAGTAAAGGGAATAAATGTCTATCGTTGTGTCTATCTGCCTCCTGCATGGTACTTGCTATAGTGATCTGAGAAAACTGAAATCTCACGATGACTACCTTCCTGCGGAGGTATCCATGGATGCTGAAGTAAGCACCTACCATCCAGGTCACGAGGAGCCGTGCTGACGGAGGGCCACGCGCCCAGAAGGTGTCCACTCACCAGCGAGCGAGCCCTCAGTTTCCTCCAGTGGTTAGAAAATCTAGACAACCCCGTGCCAAAGAGGAGCCCTACATTTCTGGGACTGGGCAGGAGGGAGGGAGGGAGGGAGCTTCAGAGCAATAACGGCAGGACGGCTGATTGGAGCTATTTTCAGCAGGCTGGTCTTTTATAACTCCTATTTTGTTTCCCAGTTGAACTGACCACTGCTTGATGAATTGTGTTTATCTGTAGTTCAGCGATAAAGTTCTCTTTTAATTCCCCGCTGAATAGAAATATTTAGGGCAATGCCACAGCTGTGTTTATTCTCACACTCCACCACAGTTATGTAAATACTGCCTATGGAACTATTTCTGATAAAGGCCCATACCAACCCCAAGGAATTATACACTCACTCTAGATGTCTGCCAAGATGAGCAGTTCGATCCAGCTTGGCACGGCACATGAATGATATCACAGCTTCTCAGAGATCATTTGGCGAATCTCACAATAAAAGAGTAATTTTCTTCTCCCTCATGCTCTCTCAAAGGCTTCCACTGAGCCAGAGAATATTTCCCAGCATGCTCTCCTTCTCTTGTTTGGGAACACGAGGTTGACCCATAAAACTTGAAGCCTAGTCCTAACACAAAATTAATAAGGAAAACAATACGTGCAACCTGGTAACAAAGGTTCCAGATGATCTTTGCCCCCGTGTGAAGCTGGGGAAACACAGATAACGCTGGTCTGGAGGCGAGCGTGGCTGGTTTTGGCAACCACGGGAATGGAGGGAGCTTGAGCCAGATGGCCATTAGGTTGTGCTCAGCCCACAAGGCTGCAATTCCCATGGCTGGTAAAAATCCTCCCCACCACACTCACGGGGTACCCTGTTAATACCGGTCATCTCTGGGACTCTGAGAGAGTTTTATTTCTATACTTTGAAAAAAATATAGCAGTACATTGCACTACACTGCAGTAGTCAGAAAAACACTAAATAAAAAGGAGAACAAACTATGCAAACCTCTACATTAATGTCAGTAGTGAAATGACTCACTAAAAAAAGCTCCTATTTGAAAAGTATAACACTAGAGAAAACACTAGATTTTTTTTAAATTGAAAAATAGGTCATAAATAAAAGATGCAAAAAAGATTTTTTTAAACACCCGTGATAACTTTCACAATGAGAATGAGTACTTGCCTTGTGGAGTTGCAGAGTTCACTAAAGAACCTGTTTATCTTCACGCCATCCAAGGACATGGGAGTGTTAATATTCCACTGAGCACACGGGCAGAGGAGCAGGGCCCTCCAGAGGGGCCGGCCCATCCAGGCTCTTCTGGTCAGTAATGAGAAATGCAGGGAATAGAAACTGAGTTCATCTGACTCCAAAACCTGCATCTAAATTGTTAAGTGTTGCTAAGGGGTGACTATGACCCATGTGTTCCCAGAGAGAGGGTGCAGGGTGGAGCTTTGGGCCGCAGGGCCTTATTGGAAGGCGCATAGGCTCTGGGGCAAGCCTTTGAAGGGGACTGTGGGGTCCCTGTCTCTCTCTTTACTTTGCTTCCTGGCTCAGGACATGAGCAGTTGTTTTCATATAAGTTCCCATCATCCTGTGCAATCTTTGCCAGGGGCTGACGGATCTTGGATTTGAATTTCCAAATTGTGAGCTCAATAAACCTTTTCTCTATATAAGTTAATTGCCCCGGGTGCCTATTGTAGCAGTGAAGCTGATGAACACATGCTCCATTTAATAGGAGGCTTAGAAAATGCGGCATGTTGTTTGAAAGAGCAGGGACCATTTTTCATGTTGTTTGCCGCTCAATATCTTTTGAACACTGTTCATCTGGATCTGGAAAGTTTTCCCAATTATAAGTTCATCTTTCCTGAGGCACAAGCTGGATTCAAGTTGCTGCTCTTCCTTGCCGCTTGGGAACAGAGCACTCACACCAAACAGCAGTTCCGAAGTGGGGCGGGGCGGGTGCAGCTGTGCCACGAGTCCCTTCCCAGCAGGCACAGCATGGGGTTGCCCAGCTCTTGGTGCAGAGGCCGCCTCCAAGGAGCCTGGGTCCAGGGGAGCCACCCAGCTTGTGTGAGCTCGTACATGGTGGTCATGGGCGCCAGCATGACACTGTCCCTGGCACAGGACCCAAGGTGACCACTTATGGAACTTAACCCAGTTCTCTGACATCTCTGGAAAATGTAGGGGAAGCCAAATGTCCTCAGCCGGAGTTCATTCTATTGCCTGAAACTGTAGTCCCAGCCATGAACACAGACCTAGGAAGCAGGCTGCTCTGATGAAGGCCACAAGACCATCCAAACAATGTGCCAAGCATGAATCCATAGTGGAAAATAAGCCAGATCTGGTGCTGTTTTCCACAAAATCTTGCTTCCAGAGCAGGTCATGCATGGTGCAGGATTCTGTTATGCTCTCAGGGACCAGCCAGTACCTTTCATACTGGCTAAGTTTCAGATTTTCAGCAACACGTGCATTCATACAAAATATGAAAAATTTCAGTACTTTGGCCTTTCCAAGGTAACACTATCCTTACCAGTGTTTTAGAAGAGGAGTCAGTGAAGGTCAAAACCAGAGAATACATTTTGCTTTTCCATGACATGTTTCACCTATACCTCACGAGGTACTCATGATTTGACCTTATCCCACTAATTTTTTTTTTTTTTTTGAGACACGGTCTCACTTTGTAGTTCAGGCTAGCTCTGAGCTCACTATGTAGCCCAGGCAAGCCTTGAACTCAGCAATCCTCCTGTCTCTGCCTCCCGAGTGCTGGGATTACAGGTGTGAGCCACCACGCCCAGCACTGTGGTCTGTGGTATTGATGGCTTGATGGCTGGTGGGCGTGAGTCACCACGCCCTGCATTGTATGTGGTTTCTGGGGATCGAACTCAGGACCTTGTGCTTGCTAGGCAGGCGCTGGAACCACTGAGCTAACCCTCCAGCCCCTGCCATTGATTTTTTAAAAAAGTCTTATAAATGCACAAGCTGCTGTGCAAGCAAACAAATGTACATTTATTTCTAGAATCTCAGTACCTGAACACTGATAAATAATCAGTCCCCAGCTCAGTGTGGAGCATTGATTTTGAACTCTGTGAGCTTACTTTACTTTTCTGCACTAGCTTTTCTTAAGCTAGAATAGCTAAATTTAGCAAATAAACACATAGGATGTCCAGTTAAATATGAATTTCAGATAAAGAAAGAATAATTGCTTAGTATAAGCATATCTCATGAAATAACTGCTGTTAAAGTACATTAATAAAAAATGTACAAAAAAGAAAACCAATAGGACTTCACGGAGGATAAACTACAGTGGGTGAGAGGAAATGTTAGGCTGTTGCTTAGGTTTCTGGGTTATTCAACTGAACGAATGACATTGTGATTGACTGTTAAAAACTGAAAATGAGGCCAGGCATGGTGGTGGGCAATTGCGGGAAGACTGAAGTAGTGAGCTCACTGCAAGTTCAATACCAGCCTGAACTATATAGCAAGACCCTGCCTCAGAAAACAGAGAAAAACAAAAAACTAAAAGTTATAAGGTTTGGAAAGAAGCATTATGCATTTGAGCAAATATCCTCATATTCATCGAGACATTTTGTTATGCTCTCAAATTTGCAGTGTTTACCAATACCAGCTACTCCCCATGAGTGTGCTTAGGTATAGTGATTTTATTTTAAGGACATCAACACCTTTACACTTTAATCTTAGATGAGTCAGTCATCCTGATGCTGCCTATGCTCCTGGCCAGTGCCGTTTCCACAATTTAGCAGGGCCATCTTGGTGAGGTCTCATTCTAGAGGAAGTTCTATAAGTATTTATTAATATTCACCATGGGCATTGAAGCGGGGATTGGCAGCATTTCTGACACTTATTTAACATC
The DNA here is from genome assembly GCA_004025085.1 of Thryonomys swinderianus. Lineage (NCBI taxonomy): Eukaryota > Metazoa > Chordata > Mammalia > Rodentia > Thryonomyidae > Thryonomys > Thryonomys swinderianus. Next base: position 24,299 of record PVIC010009043.1, on the reverse strand, counting down.
TCCAGAAAGCATTTTTGGCATCTCTCCAGAAATAGGCCATGTCTATTCTCTTCATTGCCCAATGCTGAAGGCCCATGCGCTGAAGACCCAGCTCCCAGGAAGTTGGGTCAATAGGAATGTGCTCTTGAGGAAGACACTAGGGCCCTGACCTTTGCCTTATTCTCTATGTTTCCCTGCTACCAGGAAGCATGATGTTGTGCTCTACCTTGCACTCCTTGCTGTAATTACTGAGATGTCACAGGCCCCAAAGCAACGGCACCAACTTATCATGGACTGAACCCTCTGAAACCATGAACCAAAATGAATCATTTCTCCTTCTAAGTTGACTCTCTTGTGTATTTTGTTACAGTGACAGAACCCTGACTATCACTACAGGAGGCAGCACACAGGAATTAACATCCAGAAATCTTTCAGCAAGGATCAGAAAAGATTGTCCTGAGAGAATGCTGGAGAAAAGACATGAACTGGATGGTCTTAGAAGGTCCTAAAGAGGGATTAAAGGAATTTGGGTTTAAGAAATAGAAAAAAAAACCCAGCAATATGAATTAGCAACAAATGTAAATATAGAAAAGTAGCAAAAGCCAAAGGGATCCCAGTGACACCCACAAAAAAAAAAAAAAAGAAGAATCAGAGTCAGAATTAATAATCTGGAAGGACTTGGAGGTCATTTAATCCAACCATCCAGATGAGAGGTTAAATTTAAATTCTGGAGACAAATGTAATATCCAAGGTCACGCATGCACATACAATATTATAGAGCCTTAAGTCTGAATTTTTTAACAGTTAGGTTTATCCAAGTTTAGATAATGGAGGAAGAGTGAAAAACTCATGATGTATTAAAGGAAAACTTAACCTTGGAAAAGTAGCTTTTTCTGCTTTTGAAACACTCCCTATGAACTCCACAGATATTCCGCTATTAAGGTCTTTATGAAATGACAGCTTCATAATTATTTTCTCTGTGGAATCCTTTGCTCAAAGAGACTTTCACCTTTTTTTGTAGATAGCAATAATCATTTTCATTACCTGAAGGATTTAAGACAAGCACAAACAAATAAAGCAGCTACCCATAAAATTGCTCTTTTCTTTTAAAAAATCTGCATCTCAACTATCTAGACAAGTTTTAAATTGTCATGCAATTCTGTGCTCCCTGCAAGAGGGTGAAAATCAGAATAATGCAAATGCTCATCCCAAGTTTTAAGAGGTCACATGACATGAATTTCAATCTTCCTCACTCAGTAAAAGCTAAGAGGTCAGACACATTGGTCTGAGTGAGTCTCTCTGTGAAGCAAAGCTGTGGGCTTGGTTTCTTTGGTTTTGACTTCAAGAAATTTTTTTTTTTTTTTTTTTTTTGGTGAGACAGGGTCTCGCTTTGTAGTTCAGGCTGGCCCTGAGCTCACTATGTAGCTCAAGCAAGCTGCCGTGAACTCAGCAATTCTCCTGTCTCTGCCTCCCGAGTGCTGGCATGACAGGCGTGAGCCACCACACCCAGCACTGTGGTATGTGGTATTGATGGCTGGTGGGCGTGAGTCACCACGCCCAGCATTCTAAATGGTTACCGGGATCAAACTCAGGACCCTGTGCTTGCGAGGCAGGTGCCAGAACCACTGAGCTAAATCTCCAGCCCAAGAAATTTTTTTTAAAAAAAGAATATGTATGTGTGAACACACCAGAGCAAGAATGCTGTTGCAGAATAAAGTAAATGAGCTAGAAGTTTTCAGACTCTTGATGTGGAGCTGCATGTAGTGGAGAGAAAGCTGTGGAGACGGAGGAGAGCTGCTGGGGCTTCTGTGTCTGCAGCCAGCAAGACCAGAGCTCCCAGGTGGCCTGATGCCAGCCTCTGCCCTGCAGCATCCCAAACATTTGTTCCCTCCAGATGTGTGAGTTAAGTGATTGTGCTCTGTATCCGGCAGTGCGCCACAGGCAATCTGATGAGGGAGGGAGGGCTGCTCCTCAATTAGCACGGGTGGCTTTTAACCAGACTTAAATACACCAGAGAGAGAGAGAGAGAGAGATAAAGAACTAGGTAAATAATTAGGGGACGTGATTAAGTTCAGACTGCGGTACAATCCTGCCTGGAAAGGTGGGCTGGAGGGAGAGACACCGGAGGCAGGGAGCCTGATAGCACCTCTCTGGAGATGTGCAGGTGACGGTGCAAAAGCCAAGGAGAGAACATGTTATACGGGGAAGATTAGACTACAGCGGAGCAAGGCAGGAGAACGTTTTATTATGGCCATTTGACTTCCAAGTTAACTCTGGTTTCTCTAGGCAATTGTGTCCTCCAAATATTGAATCCTAAAAATACCCATGCATGGATACAGATCCGCTGGCCTGGGAGGCAGGGTTACAAAGAGAAGTCAGACAAAGTCCAGGCCATTTATAGCTCTGTCCAGCAGGTGGTTCCAAAATAATTACAGTGCATGGCAGCACAGGTGCACCATTAAAGAGCACTGTGTGTGAAAGAAGGAAAGGCATGCTGAGCATAAGGACCAGGAAATCCTTCAGGAAGATAAAGGGTCTGAGATGGCCTAAGGGGTAAGAGGCATCTGACAGGTGGGGAGAGGGCGTTCTGATCTGCGGGGACAGGATGACCGGGAACGCAAAGCATGAGAGCTGGGGTCTCTGGAAGAACACATAGTCTAGTTTATCTGGAGAATTATGTCTATACGAGCATTGAATTTTAATGGCTTTATTGGGGAATAGTTGATAGACTTTCCCATTTCTATCACTATACTTTGTACTTTGTAGAATTTTAATAAACAGAATCATGCACTATAAATTCCTCTTGTCTAGCTTATTTCACACGGAATAATCATTTTGAGATTCACTCATTCTGTAGTCTGTGTGATTATTCACTCTCTTTTATTGCGCAGCAATACTCAGTTGTATAATATACCACTGTTCTCCCTTTGATCGAGATGTGGGCTCCTTCCAGTTTTTGGCTGGTATGCATCACAGTGCTGTGAGTATTCTGTAGTTTTATTTGGATACACACTTTTATTTATCTTGGGTAAACACCCAGGAGTGGATTGCTGTTAACTTGGTAAGTGTTAAGGAGTTTCCAAACTGTGTCAAAGTGTTCTCATGTGAAACGGAAGTGCAAAAGGTTCAAGTTCTTCCACATTCTTGCCAACACTTGATATGCTCAGTCTCGTTAATTTTAGCTAGACTCATGCACATGCAGTGTATCTCACTGTGGCTCTATTTCCATGTCTGTAGTGAATAAGGATATGGAACATCTTTTCACATGCTTATTAGCTATGCACTTCTCCATGGTGAAGTGCCTGCATGAGTTCTTGCCTGGGGAGGAATACTGGAGATTGAACCCTGGACTATTACATCGAGCTCATCCCCAGCTCTTAAAAAAAAATTTTAAAACAGGATCTCACTAAGTTGTTTAATTGCCTACAATGGGCTGGAATTGTGATCTTCTTTGCCTCAGCCTCTCAGAGTGTGAGGACTGTAGGTAATGTCACAACACGGCAATTCTTTCTAAACATATCATGGAAACTGGGCATGGTATATAGAATATATAGTTAATTTATCAGATACAATGAATACACACAAATACTTTCCCCAATCTGTTTTCATTCTCTGAAGAGTAAAAGGTTTTTTAATTTTTTGTTTTGTATCAACTTTTCTTTCTTCTTAATGTGATTTTTTGCACTATATCTAGAACTTTTGCCAAACTCAAATTCACAGAATGTTTTTTTTCTTCTAGAGCTTTTATAGTTTTAGGTTGTATGTTTAAGATGATGAAATACTTGAAATTTTGTATATATGGTAAAAGATATAAACTGAAGCTCATTTCTTTTTTACAGTTGAACACTCAATTTTTATAGCATCATTTGTTAAAAAAGATTATCCTTTTTCCACTGAGTAGCTTTTGCACATCCATTGAAAACCAGTTGTCCATATATGTCTGAATCTCTTTCTGGACTCAAATCAGTTGATTTGTCTATTTGATAACAACACACCCCATTTCAATAATTGTAACTTTATAAAAGTGCTGGAAATGAGGTTATATTAGGCCTCTGACCTAGACTGATGGGGAAGAGCTGGCATCTTCCTATCTGTTTCTAGTTGACAATATTTTCTTTCTGCCTCAAGGCTTCCTTTAGCGGTTTTTTTTGTTTTTGTTTTTTGTTACTGAGCATTTAAGTCTTTATTTCACCTTAATTTTTGAGAGATATTTTTCTTGGGTATAGAATTCTAATTAGGCAGTTTTTTCCTTGTATATTTGGAATGACATAGCTCAAGTCTTCTCAATACTTTTCTTCTCATGATAAATCAGCTACTAGTCCCACTGTCCTGAGGGCAAACTCAGGACTTGGAGATGCCAGGAAAGCGTCCTATGTGTCCTACCAGTGAGCTGCTTCCTGGCCCTGTATGGTTTTCTCTCTGTCACTGGTGCTAAGCACTGTGATTACAAGGTAACTGGGATCCATCTATTCATAAGTCTTTATTTGTAGAGCTCACTGAGTTTCTGCAAACCTGTGGATTAACAGTTTTTACCAGTCCCAAACATTTTTCAGTCATTATTTATTCACCTCTTTTGAGAAGTCCAACTTACATCTACTGGGCTGCTCCAACATGTAGTTGTGCACTGGTTATTTAGACAGTAGTTTCCTCTTTTTTTTTTTTTTTGCTATGGAAGGTCTTGTCTGCTGTGAATCCCAATCATTGTTCACTCACACATCATAATTTTCCCCCACAGAATTTTGCTTTTGCTTTTTTTTAAAAAATGACTTCATGTCTTTACTTTTTAAATATAGAGAATGTAGTTATGTTATGTGGTTTAATGTCCATGTTGGATTAGTCTAACATCCACATTAGTTCTGGGTCGGTTTTAATGGAGTGTTTTTTCACCATATCATGGATCATGTCTTCCTAATGTGCTGCATGCCTGATGAGTTTTGAGTAGATGCCAGACACTGTGAATTTTATCGTAATGAATGCTAGATATTTTTATATTCCTAAAAATATTCTTTGGTGATTTTTCACCCATGAGGCACAGTTAAGTTACTTGGGAGGCACTTGATCTTTGCAGCTGCTGCTTTTAAGTTTTCTTAGCAGGATTAGAGTGGTGCTCCCCTGGGGAGATTGTGCTGCTGTATTGTCTTCTCCTCCAAGTGTCCCATGAACATGACATCCAATGGGATAGACATTGTTCTGAGCCTTGTTCAAGGGCTGAGTTCTGTCACCTCCAGCCCTTTGGTCTATTTGGCTTTGTGTAGTTTCCTCCAACACACATCCTGATCAGTACTTAGCGTCATTCCCTGGGACCTCTTCAAACCCCCACAATCCTTCTGTGTGTCTCTCTCTTGTTTGGGATCTGCCTTATAAATGTGAGCTGTTTTGAAGTTCTGGGCCTTCAGCTCTGTCTTCCCAACTCAAAGAGTTTGTTGAGCTGTCTTGGATTTCCCTTTTCCCTGGGCCATGGCCTGAAAACTCTTGCAGACATCAAACTGGAACCATTCAAGTGCCATTTTACTTGTTCCCTGTCTCTCCAGTGTCACTGCCTGATGTCCAAGGCCTGAGCACTGCTGTATCACATAGTTTGCCTGATTTTGTTGTTTCAGGTATGAAGGTAAATCTAGTTTCTATTACTCCATCTTGGTCACAGTGAATGTCTTTATCCTGCCCTTCAAATTAAGTCTATAAAATATACCTGTGTTCTTGGTGTGACAGCCTATATTACAAAGGCACTTGTTGTCTAATTAGATGCTATTCATTTTAGGCCAATTCCAAAGCTTTTACTGAGAAGCTACCATATAATGGGCACTATGCTCGTGTAGAGGAATCGATCCCAGAGGCATTCCTGGTTACAGATACAGTAATTACAGGGATTAATACAGTAAATACAGGGATTGATTATAGGGCTTGTATATTGTCCATGTTTTTAATACTTCTGCCTTCTTTACGGCTCCTGCCAAGACAATCTCTAATTCTTTTTTTTTTTTTTTTTTTTTTTGAGACAGGGTCTCACTTTGTAGTTCAGGCTGGCCCTGAGCTCACTATGTAGCCCAGGCAAGCCTTGAACTCAGCAATCCTCCTGTCTCTGCCTCTTGAATGCTGGGATTACAGGCGTGGGCCACCACACCCGGCTAATCTCTAATTCTTCATCAGGGACAGTTAAGGAAATAAGAAACTCAAACCACGTGATTTTACAAATCTTAAGCAGTCTGAGTGACAAATTTAGAGGGAGAAGTTGGAACTCTAGGGAGAAATACTTTATGCTGATAAGCTCTTGATTTCTCATTTCTTGCTATGAATTCCACTTCCAGAACTGACAGAAAGTTGGTTCTACTTCAGAGAGGAGAGAATGAAGCTTCAAATGGCCCTGCCCTGAGACCAGGAGGGGCGGAGCTGGCTGGGGTAAGGGGTGGAGGCTGATGACATCATGGGTTTGGGTGACCTTGGGTGACCTATGACCTTCTCTACAGTGGCTCCCACTTTGGAATGAGGGTTTCACAAAAAGTCTGCAGCTATTTGTTGACTTTTCATGAGCTAGAGCAGCTGATGTTCTGCCTGGATCTGGGCCAGGCTGGTGCTGCTCGAAATGAGGAATCAGCTTTCCCATCGGCACCAAGGGAACTTTTCCTGATCATTTGTTAAAGCTTGATTTCCAAGGCACTAAGTGAATTTAATTAATTTCACCACCACCAACACCTCCTTAGTAAATTTCTTGCACATACGGATTCACTAGGAAATTGAATTTCACTTCTAGAAAACAACAGTGACCAAAAAAGGACTTTCAACTAAAGGATGAGAGATTAGTTTGGTAAAAGCCCCGTATCGAGTCAAAATGAAAATACCTGTCAAACTGTGACGGGATAAATCATATTAAAATGCAGACTGATTCCACAGGCCTTAAGAGTCAGCACTTTTTATAAAAACTCCCTGCTGTGTTGCTGCCTATGCCTCGCCACACACTTGGAGTAAGAAGAGACTGAAAACACCACAATGTCATTCAATGTCTCCTTTTGCTTGTGAGTCACCGCTGGAACCTAAGAGCCCTTCTCACTTGCATGTTGCTCTAGTGTGACATGTTCTCTACGGTTCTGCCCAGCTCCTAAAAACATAGCATGTTTTGGAAACTCTAGGTCCAGCTTCCCCGGTCCTCATTAATTCAAGATTTCTGCAGGCATAGTTATGAAGCACCTATTACCTGTCAGGCAGAGAAAGGTACTGGGGAACCAGATATAGACTAAAGCAACTCCTGTACCAGGAAACTAATTCAAAGAGAATCAGGCAATGACAGCATGAAGCAGAGCATGCTATAAAGCTATGCATATGATGGTTAAGCGAACAGAGACTGGAACTCTAACTCGGCTTTTGAAGAACACTGAAGTGGAAGGAGGAAGAGGCAGCCTTTTGGATCTGACTAAAGCACATAACAGAATCCTGGGTCCCCCTCCAAGTCCTCTTTCTGAGAATCTACATCCTAACGGATTTCCAGTGATGCTAATAGTGCTAGTTGGTGGTCTGGGAACACAATGGAAGAACCACACTCCAGCACTCTACGCTTCGGGAATACAACAAAGAATACAGTGGAGCTATGTGCTTTGAGTGAAAGAGTGGCACAATTTAGTTGAAAGAGGCTTTGTTTTCCTCACCCTCTGGGTGTGGTTAAGACACTTTTAGAAGTAATTTGGAGACAGTATAGTGCTCTGGCTTTGGAGTCAGAAAGAGCCAAGTTAAACCCATTTTGTCACTTACTGTCTCTGTCTCAGTACAGCAAGTGCTGGGAACCTGATAACAAAGATTTCAGAGTAACAACGCCAATGACTCTGGTGGGTGGGAGGCAGGAGAAAGAGTGGCCGGCGGTGAGGACCGAAGGGTGCCTGAGACTTGCAGGTGGCTCTGTTAGGGCTCAGTGGGTACAGAGCTGAGAGGACAATTCCAAACAGAAGTCACCACCACGTTGTGGAGCTCACTGCTGTACTCATAAGCACTGCTTACTAAGTATGTATGTATTAAGTGCTATGAATAAGATCAATTTAAACACTTCTGGAGAGGACCTGGTTCTTAGAGAAATCCTATGCACAATTCCCTCTTGAAGTCAAAAGGGAGCTAGGTAGATGCAGACTCCAAAGACCTGGGTTCAAGTCTGAGGTCCACTCTTAGCAGCCCTGCACCAGAGTTCCCGTATTCAGTGTCCTTCCCGTTTCTAGGTTGGGACCAAAGTGACTATTACTAAAGAACACAGACCAAAGCCCAGGGAAAGTACTGACTAGTGAAAAGCAGAGCCCATGTCTGTTTTATTTTGAGCTTTGTTTTTGTTGGATTATTTCAAAAGGGCATTTTTATATTTGGACAATGAGGACACTTGTCTAGAAAACATGCTATGGATTCCTTCACAGGAGGCTATCGTGGGTCCAGGTTGGGGCCAGGAGTCTGGACTTAAAATCAGTGAGTGTCCTCCATCTATATGCCCCACCATATGTGTCTCATCCCTGGGCAAACCTGACATGCACCACTCCTTGCACTAATGAGTTGACTAGTTCTTTCCTCCCCCAATTCACATTTACTTGCAACCACCGAACTGACCATATTTGACACAGATCCCTGTGGACAGGATCAGCTAGAATGAAGCCACAAAGGAACAGGCGGGCCCTGCAGCCAGTGACGTGTCCTTATGAGAATAAGAGGGGATACACAGAGACACAGACGGAGAAGCTCCATAATCTCAGAGGCAGAGACCAGAGCGAGGCAGACGTGAGCTAAGGGACGTGAGCTAAGCAGCCACCAGAAGGGAAAGGGCGAGAAGGGATCTTCACGAGGGCCCTGGCAGGAGACGGGGTCCTGCCATCAGTCTGATTTAAAGCTTAAATGAAGTCATTTCTGCAGTTTGAAGGCAGCCAAGGAAATGAATCCAGCTGCTGGCTGGAAATTCCAGGGAAATACTCACTGTCTCAAACTGACATTTAAATCTAAAAAAATAGAAAAAGTAACGCTGCTTCTGGGGGGAAAAGCCAGATAGTTTGGACCCAAGAGAGTTGTAGACATGGATTTTTCACTCCATGTCCTCTGGCTTTTGCACACTGAAGCACGTGTATGTGTTAGCTCTTGATGCATAAACGCGTCACCACCACTTGTGTCAGTAATGATCACATGCTCAAGCGAGGTGCAGGTTGCATGGATGGAGATGACTGACTGGAAGGATGTAGGTTTCTGCATTTCCCTGAGATATAAACAGATCACATTCAAGCCATAAACCTTAAGGTCTTGGGCAGAAGAATGATTCTCTGGGTCAGGGGTAGAGATCAAGGTGACTCGAGCTATTCATGCTAAAAGTCTCACCCAATGAGAACAGAAGTTCTGTAAGGTGACACGGGGCTCCTGAATAACACTTGTTAGGTAAGAATGGAGAATCCATACTAAATACTCTCAGAGGAGAAATGACTTGCAAGCCACTCGGTCCACTCACGGTGACACCGAGGCAGCACTCCTGTGTGCATGGCCCTAGAGAGGAAGAGGAGAACCAGACACTCTCCTGGGCCTGTCTGCCTTCAAATCCATTCTGCGCACTGTCCTGACTTTGCTCAGCACCACAGGAAGGAGGATCCCTGAAGGCCTCTGAGTCACATGGCTCACTAGACCTGGGGTGACAGGCAGGAGGAAGGACAACTATGGTCCCTGTGCTCTGTCCCACGACCGGTTAATATGACATCTCATCCTCACCTGCGTGTCTCCAGGTCTCACGTATGTGCTGAGTGGCCTTGCACCCAGGGGATGCTGGTAGCATCCCTGTTGCCAATTGAACCCAGGAGCTGCAGCTCATTTCTGGCTGACCAATTACTTGCCTTCAATTTCCCCTGTTGAGAATGCCCACAGGAGTCTTCCCTCCTAGGTGGGGCTGATGGCAATACAGACTAGACTCTGATAACTGTGAGGTTAAGTCCCCCTCAGGCTATGCAGAAAAGTGCAGGGGCGGCTGTGTGGTCTGTAGCAGCATGAACTACGTCCAAGCCTAGAAGTTCCAAGAGCCCTGAAGTTTCATACTCCTGGGTGGCTCCAGGGCCTCGGGAAAGGGAGCAACACTGTCCCTCCCGAGGCCCACCCCAAGCCAGCCTCTTCTCCCTGAGGCTCTCACTGGGCTAGAATTTAAGGTTAAGATTAGCAGTTTCAAGCCAAAGGGCCGCAACTGCAATAGAAACCCTGGCCCTGTGGAAGTCGGGGTTCTGCTCGTGACATCTTAACGCCACCCAGCTCTCACAAGGAGGTCAACAGAGGCTGCAGCTCTGGTTCCCTTAGGACAATAAAACTAAGTATGCGGCCCTGTGCTCATTTTTCCTTCCAAGTGGTGCCTCAGGATTTCTGCAACCTAATATGCTGACTGCAGCAATCAGATGTTTCCATCTGGGGACCAGGATGATCTTGGGGGAATTTCTAAGCCATCAAAAAGGTCAGAGCTGAAGAAATCTGCAGTGTCCACCTGCCACTGCTTATGCTAATTCTCAGAGTATGGGGTGCTGAAAGGGGGCTGAGAGGCGTCTGTCTCTGCCTTCCTATGTTCTCCTTCCTCCATCCACACATGAACCCATTCGTCCTCATGAGCCTTCATCCAATGAATACTCATTCATTGCCAGCTCGGAGCCAGTCACTGGGATGGGCGCTGGGGGACAGGAAGACGAGCAAACAAGTCTGCTATGCTGGAGAGCCACTGAGACAGACAGATGTCAACCAAGTAAAGACACAAACAAAGGTGGCAGCAGCTACATAGGTTGTTTATGTATAGGGACAAGCAAAACAGAATCCACACGGCTGCTGATGGCCTTAGGCTGTGGCTGGTGCCAGTGGTAAGAGGACACTCTAAGGGCATCTTTAGTGATTTATGTTTTTTCTGACACTGTTTTACCTTCACAGTTTATTTATTACATTAACACTCATTATCTCAATTGACTTCCACATCAGTACTGCAAGAATAAGAATTTTTTAAAAAGAAGCTTGAGAATTATGTAGTGGAAGTCAATTCTGATGAAAATATAAGAGAAAGGATAAAGGCATGCAAGCACATAAAAGAGCCAAGTGCTTCTGAGTTTCTGTTCTTAATCAAAAATTGACGGTTTAGCCTTCAAATCTAAGTACTGATAAACTAGGAAGGCAGAAGGAGGGCTATGGACGTACACACAAACTCTGGCCTGGTGGCCTGGACAGGATTTGGTTGTTCTCAAGTGGCACTGAGTTTTGCTGAGGCAGACAGGGTTTCCCCTCAGACAAAGGTATTCTCCCATCCAAGTACAGACCAGGACTGATCCTGCTTAGCTACCGAGATCAGACGAGATCGGGCACATTCAGGGTGGTCAAGACCAGACAAAGGTATTCTTTAGACCTAGTAGGAATGAGACTCAGCCACAAACAGGAAGAGCCTCTAAAGGCAACAGCTATAACCGTAATAATAGAAGGTGCTTTTCACACGTTTCAAGTGTGAAAAGGCTCAGCGTTCCTCATCTGGTGCTCTGGGTCAAGCTCATTCACTTGGATATGAACAAACACACAGAAAGTGATAAGAGTTTTTTAAGACGTATATTTAAAACTGTATCAAGTGAGGAGAAGAGTGATTTCATTTTGTAAGACTTTCCTGCCTCGTGAGAAGTACTTAGGTGACTCAATAAATATTAACCAGCTTGACTGAACTCATTACATTTAAATGATGACTGTATTTCTTTTTCCCCTGAGACAGGATCTCGATGTGTAGTTCAGGCTGGTCCTGAGCTCACTATGTCGCCCAGGCAAGCCTGGAACTCAGCCATCTTCCTGCTTCTGCCTCCTGAGTGCTGGGATTATAGGCATGAGCCACCATGCCCAGCACTGTGGGGTGTGGTACTGATTGCTGGTGGTTGTGAGTCATCACGCCCGGTATTGCTGTATGTGGTTACTGGGGATTGAACCAGGGACCTGTGGTTGCTAGGCAGGAGCTGGAACCACTGAGATATATTTCCGGCCCCATCATGACAGTATTAGTAATGGTAGGATCGCTTTTCCTGTGGTATCAATTATCCCAAATCTCAGTCACCCAGCATAATTCAGATTTTTAAAAATAACATGCTCTGTATCCAAAAATGGTCTGAGGTGGCTGCAGTGAGGATCTGCTCCGTCAGGCCACTTGGGACACCAGGCTGAAGAAGCTCTGGCACTTTGTTGCCGGACTGCCCAACACAGGTGCTCCTCGTGGTTTCAGCTCCCAGGAGCAAGTGTCGGTTTCTCCTCATAGTTTATCAGCCAGACCGGTGACTAGACCCAGCAAACTCTAAGAGAGCTGGAAATGCCAGAGAAAAGGTGGGCTATTTGGTGTCTCGGCCACTATGCCCTGTGGACAGCACTCTGTAAAACTAATCCAGAAGGGTCGAGATACCATAACTTCCCTCTATATAATCAAGGCACAGAATTGCACTTAAGCTTTCAAAGGAAAGGCAAGGCAATAGCCTTAACTGAGTTCTACTACATGACCAACTCTGTGTGACTGATACCAGAACTGCCTTTGCCTCCTTGTACTTTCTTTAGGATTTGCTTGCTGTACTGTGGATGACAGAGGCTGAAAATGTCCAACTGCCTGAAGCCCTTGCGGCTAGGGTTCTAGAATTTTGTATTTGTCTATAAGCGTCACAGGGGAGAAGTGAAGAACCAGATGTATACTTGATGTCATGGCTGCCACTACTGGAGAACACAGTTAGGTGTGCTGAAAAGGGCAGGCATGAAGAGGGCCTGAGTTCCGTGTCTAATCTCTGGCCTCAGGGGGATTAGAAGGTATAAAAAAGGGCCAGCTCCTTTACCCCGGGTTATCTGGTTCCAGGACCACTGCTTCAGTGTTATATAGTTTTAGTATTTCCATGGTAACACCCTGGTTTTCCACTTCCCTATATTATATCAGTTTTATAGAGTTCTGAGCATCATTAATGGACACTCATCTGAAGTCTTTTCCTTGAACCCGTACAATTTTTTGCAGGCAACTGATTCCTTATATTAAATTCCTTTCGGCTTAAGTTACAAATGGGTTTCTGTTTCTTTCACTGTAACCTGACTGATAATATTTGCTAAACACTGTTCTATTTATAAATTTCTAAGAATTCTTAACTGTTGAAATAAACAAATTTGTCCCTTCAGGGGAGTCTAGGTTAGATCTAAAATGACTGGAAGCCAAAAATATTTTGAAGTCTCATGCTTTAGCTTTTGAAAAAGTCTCTTTTCCCTTTACTGAATTTACTGGTACATTTTGGGCTCACATTATGATCATATTCATCACTGACAATTTGCACCTGTATATGATGTATCTTGATTCTTATTAAATTCATTATCTAAGAAGGCATACCTTTTCATTCAATGGCTTTGCATATTCTCTGATAGAAACTATCTTTATCATTAGGTGACACACTTTGACAGATAGGTAAGATGTGAAAACTGTGTCTTATAGTCATAGACAGAGCAGTTGGGGCTCAGAGAGGTGGAATATGGTCTTCATGACCTCAGAGAGGATCTATAGCTACACTCTTTTCTGGAACTACATGTGCTTTACTATATAGAGTTCAACCAGAGCAGTAATTCTCAGCTTCTATGAATCTTGGTAAAAAGCCAACATTGTCATTAGCTCCTGTAACTCAGTGCTGTGTGTACAGTCAGTTTTAACTTTTTTCTCTTCCAAAGACAGCAAATTAAAAGCATCTGCCACAAATAGTGCACTTGTTAGTCTACGAAAGATTTAGAAGGGAAAGGTGGAGCAAGGAGAAACATCTGCAAACCAGAAGACAACTGGAGCCTGTGTTCTCTGTTGCTGGAGCCACAATGGGCCAGCACAGCCTGTGCACAGGTGTGTGACCCAGAGTTACGCAGCCCGGGGCACAGGAAGCCAGCACGGTGCTGGGATTACTCCGGGAGCAGCCACTCTCCGTCATGCACCCTGTTTTGTACGCTGCTGTCCCTTACTCATCACATCTGACAGCAGGATAGAGAACGGTGCCATCGAACTTACTGGAGTCTTTCTATAAACCTATATGTGGCCTTGGTAGGATTCTACACCTTTTCTGTGATTCAAAGGCTACCTTCGTGTTTCCTGCAGAAATTAATCTAATGATGCTATTTGCAACCTGACCTAGTTCTTCCACCTGTCAGCTAATACCATTTGGAATCAGACAGAAATGCCCAAAATCATGGTGTGGTTTTCATCTAGCTGAAACCACTGTTTTATTTTCAACTCAATGTTTTACTCAGGCCTTCCCAGCACTTAATAAAACTATCTAAAAAGTGCCTAACACCTCTCACAACATCATGAATCTTTTGCTGCCTTAAAAAGTCTGGATAATTTTCAAAGAAAAGGGAAACTGGAAGAGTGAGTACCATGTTCCAGATATGAGGCAATATAAACTGATTTAATTCCAAAAACGGTGTATATATGGACGTCCTTATTCAATAAATTTTAAAAATTCAAAAATGTTAAATGCCCAAATTACCAAGAGATAGAGAAGATGGAAACAGAGCCTGGCTTGGCCTAGCCTGCAAGTGTGTTATCTCTTTCTGACTGTTCGATATATGTGGTTAAAAAAAGTATTGCCAGACTGCTCAAGAAAAGAGCACTATGAATTCTATGAATTCCCACTTCAGGACCTAGTGTTCTGCTCCTGGTAACATGAGCAAAAGTGTTCTGATCGTCTGGATGTTTAATAATACAGGCAATGAAAATAAACTGAGGGCCTTGGCATTTACTGTGAATTTCACAACAGACACAGTGGAGAGGGTTTTACTCCAGATCAGGAGGAGGGGGACAAATGCACACATTGCAAGAGAAAGTGTGTGTTTACAGGGTAAATAATCTGGCATTTCAGGCAAAAGCAAATTAACGTTTACAAGATTTTGCAGTCTTGGTTCTGGGTCCCCCTGACGAATGGCTTTTGCTTAAATGCACCATTTCCTGTCCTCAATGTCCCTGTCCACAGGATGCCCACATGCATATTTCAGTCACAACTGTCCTGGTGTGGTGACAGTGGCCACCTGCCTGTGCCTTCTCCAGCCTGTCATGATGGAAGAAGAGCTTCCCATTTTCCGAGGGAAGGAGAGAAGCCCCCCACACCCATTCCAGAGCCATGCTGGCCTGCCCATCCACGGCTCCTGGCTGTTTGCCCTCTGAACTACTAATGTCACATCTCCATCAAGCTCACAACAGGAGGCTAAAAGAAATCTCCACCAAAATTTTAAATGGAGCATTCACTAAACAAGAACCCACCCATAGCAATCTTGGGGTGTCCAAGGTGTTTTATCCAACAAAGGCAGGGAATGAAACCCCATTTTCTATTAACTAGCATCACTTGTATTATAAATCAGACCTACTTTTGAAGTGGCATAATATTTTTCATTTGTGATTTTACTTACAACTTTTGCTCCTAGGTTCTGTCTCTGTAATTCTTTCCTGGATATGTGCTCCAAAATATCAAATACTATACAGTACATGGCACCTTTTGGACTCCCAGCCTCTGGCTTACACTTGCATGCAGCTAACTAGAAGCATCAACTGGAGATTCCAGGGTGGAATAAGGGAAAGACTAGGGCTCTGCCGCTCTCCCAAGGCTGTCGTCTTCAAGGTCACAGGAACTGTTCCCTTTTTGTCTCTCTGCTGTGGCTAAACCCTATATGTGGCCTTATCTCTCAGTTCCTTATACAGCCCAGTCCCTGGCAAAACCCTTTAAGAACAACACCATGTTCTGCCAGAAGGGAGGCCAACACCATGCCCTCTGCCCTCGTGTATTCAGACAGAGATTTCTATGCGCTCTTCTAAGATTGGTGGCAAATACAGAGAAACAAGGCTCAGAGCACAGAACTTCAGTGATCCAATCTGTCTAAAAGTCAGAAGTTAAAGAAAAGAAAGAAGTCTGAATCAAATGAACCTAACAGCGAGATTTCTGCTGTAGCATCTACCTGTCAATAAGCACATGCCTTATATGTTCAAATTGAGGTCCTAAATGCAAATTTGGGGCTGTGTGTACCCAAGTCCTTCTCCCCTAAGGAAAACAAGATCCCATGTATGTGTGACAGAAGAAGGAAGGGAAAGCCCCTCCCCTACACAGAATGCCCAGCAACAGTGATGGTTGCTTGAGCAGAAGATGACCACGTGGTAGCACTGGGGTGATCTTTGCAGGCTTCATTATCTTGGCTGGAAAATTCTGGAGCAGCTATTTGCAAACCAAATGGGTTCAATTAATGTATCAAGAGCAAAAGATCAAGACCTCTATTTTGAGAGTCAACATTAGCAAAAATCCTTGAGCACCCAAATGGTCAAATTCAGTCTCTCCAAGACCTTGTGCAAGAGGGGAACCAACTTTTCCTGAAATGCTGCTTAAAGTATGGCCGGAGCTCAGGTGAAGTCGTGTGGAGCTGCAGGTGGATGGAGTCATGAAGCTGGGCATGGCGAGCCCTCTCCTCAACTCAGCCAAGGCGAATGAGAGGCAGTACTTAACTAGCTCATGACTGCTGCTGCAGGAGCCTTCCTAATTCATGCTTGACTGATTAAAAATTTATGATAATTAGTCTGAACACTGAAGTTTTTTATAAAGGGAATAGATTTTCTTAAAAATAACAAGGCTATGAAAATGTTTTTTAAGCTCATTAAAATGAGCCTTTTGTACACTGTGTTGTGCATAAAGATGTAAATTATGCAAGGGTTCTTATTGAGAAACACAGCAGCTTGGCCATTCGTGCTAATATCCTCTCCCCCTAAGAACCTAAGAAAGACAGTAAAGTAGGTCTAAACCCACCAGAGAGTGAAGCAAGTGCTCACTGCATATTGGAAGAACAGACAGGAAGTCACACGCAAAGGTAGGACTCCCGCCAGGGCCGAGCCCCAGGGTCTGCAGAGCTGCAAGGGCTCAGGCCCTTCAGAGAGAGGAGCAGCACCAGAACCCTGGGCCTTCACAAACTGCGTCCTCAGAACTAGGACTTCCAGAGAGCTGGCTGCGGTACTGCCCTCTCTACCCCCAACTCACATGCAAGGAACAAGTCAGTATGGTTCTTTTCTCCGTAAATGAGCAGAGCATAGAAAAGTTCTAAACAGTGACATTCGCAGAATTAGAAGAGCCTCTGATTACTAATTACTGAGGCCAGCCAGGCAGTACCTCTATGTGAATCTCACCCTGACGCCACACCCTGCACAGCTTTTCATGAGCTGCTTAGTTTCAGTCTAAAGGACAAACAGAAAACAAAGCCTCCATAGACATGTGGGGAAACTTCCAGAGGAGAAGATGAAATTTCCAACAAACAAACAAGAAAAACTAACTGGAGAAACAAAATGCACCAGAAAAACTAACAAAATTAATAGTCTCCAGGAGTTAACAGAAAATGTGGTATCCATAAAGCAAAAATAAAATTCTGTGATAAAGCGGGCTGGGGACTTAGCTCAAGTGGTACGGTACCAACCTTGGATGTACAAGGTTGATCCCTGGTACCACAAAAAAAAAAAAAAAATCAGTGAAAAAGGAACACCCAGACAACCAAAAGAGCTAAAATATGATCGTTGAAATGCAAACAAAACACACTCAAGAGAAGGGTCAAACAATAAAGTAACAGATGTGATAGAAGCAATAGCCAAAAAACCCAGAAAACCAACCCTAGTGCCCTCACATCCTTCCAACAGGAGATGGAGATGACTGAGGAAAGTGAGAGGGAGATGTCACTGCATTAACATGTGACCAAATTTCCCCAGTTCCAGAAGTGCACCTCTGGGTCGTTCTACACAACAGGTGCAAAATAAGTAATAATATCCACCGCCTTTTAAAAAGATAGATCTTTTAATTCTCCTTGAATTCCAAACAATAAGCCTTTATAATTTTGATAACATCTACATTTTTATTTATAAAAGGGAACATCCTACACATGTTGTGAGGTGTGTTGTGAGTACTCCAGGCAATGCCTCACTCATGCATGTTGGAAAGCAGTAAAAGTAACATCCACTTAGGAGCTGTTTCCTGTTTGGTATTTCTGACTAATGTCACACAACCTCCTGAAATGTCCCCTGGCCAATCACCTGGACAGCAACTGTTGAAAGTCGCTACACGCTGCATTTACCACAATTCTCCAATGCACAATGTGAGCACTGCCAAAGCAAACACCATGGCCGCTCCTCTTACACGGATCCTCCTTCTCCAAAACACCAAGGTTTGTTTAAATAAGAAACAATGACAAACACAGATGGACAGACAGGTGGGCAGAGTAAGCCTACCAAAATGATATCCTTGGTGGTAGAGAGCAATCCATAATTCTAAATGGAAGGATTTTCTCATGTAAAAGATAGTCCTCATGGGGTTTTTGTTTTTAGTTTTAAATGTGATGCTGAATGTTTAACTTATTTTCCTAAGTTGCAGTTAAAAATGGAACTTGCTTTTATTTTACTGAATATTAATCTACTAACTTTTATTCAGGATGCCTGCAGCCACTTGCCAGTAATTCCATTTCCTTCTCTTAGGTGGATGATGGTCTAGACCAGTGGTAGGTAGTGAGCCTCCGGCACTTGGGCTGCAGCAGGCTGTTTATATCATTGAAAGCTCTAAAAGCAGCACTTAAAGATTCAAACTTTAGTGTTTTTTTAAAAAATGAAATATTGAGGTGTTTAAACATCGCAAGGAGCCATTCTGACCAAATGGGTGTCTCTCTTCCCTTGGCAAGCAGGGTGCACAGTAGGTGATGGGGTGAGAAACAAAGCCCCTGTGAGAATGGATCCAAATGTCTGAAGGTCTAGGATGTGGCCAGAGCTAGGCAGTAGCTGTAAAGACAAAGAAAGGAACAGGAGAAGCAAGAGGAAGAATAGAAAGCTATGTAGTAGTCATCGCTAGCTGTGAGTGGCAGACACTCCTGCAGACTCTGCCTACTGAGGGGCCTTTCTCACGGAAGAGCAATAGTTTTGCCTGCCGTGCTATGCTGTGTCTAGTTGAGAAACTGAACATTAAGAGGTCCTAATACAGGCTATGAGCAGCTGTGTGTCCCTGCAGCAGTGACTAGTTCCAAGACGCTGTGGCACTGGCTATGGTACCTACAAGAGACCATAAGCCCCTGGCTGGCAGCTCGGGTGTGTGGAAGTTGGGGTGGAAGTTGGAGGGAATGGGAATTAAGATTCCAACACTGAGCCTTCGGATTGGCTGAGACTCACACCTGACTTCACGCAGCCCATCTAGCCAACCACTCCCACTCTCTTCCTTTCTCTTTTATATTTAATACATGCATTATTTTTAATTTTTAAAAATAATATTATTTTCTATTTAGTCTTTGATCCAGGAGTTACATTTAAACATTGAAGCATAAAGGTGCTCTGTGGTCTAATATTGTTACTGGTTTTCTCATTTTATTCTATTATCCTTAGAGGATGTTACTTGTATTACTTCTGTCTTATGCAACTTACAGTATTTTCTTCATGATCTAATCTGTGGGCTAATTTTGTGTATTTTGTAAGTAGATTTGAAGAGTATTTTCTACTATCAAAATTTTCAATGTATCTAGATCTGCCTTATTAATTATGTTGTTTGGATTTTTCTACATCTTACCTATCCTTTAATTCTCTACTTTCCCTGTTTCGGATGGAGAGTGGTGTATATTATATTATCTAATCTGTGTATGTGTCTATTTCTTCTACTTTCTGCAGTTTCCACTATAGAAGCTGCTGCTGTCTCATTCAGTTTGTATTCCTATCTATCAAACATTCCTCGCAAATTCCAGCCTTCAACACAGACCGGTCCTTTGTGGCCTTATTTTCTGCTTTCAGCTTGAATTTCCCTAGTCACACATCAAGAAGAAATCGATGTTTTTTGTTGTCATTGCTACTTTGCATTTGCCTTATCTTTTAAACAGTTTATCTCTTCTGTACAGCACCAAGTTGTGTTTGGCAAACTTTACATTTGCTAAACTTTGCCCAGTGTATATCAGAATTCCATAAAAAACTGTTTCCTTTCTCTGCCTTCTTCTTTCCCTCAAGCAGAAGCAGGTCTCACCTAAGCTCGTAATCTTCTTGGTGGCCCTGGAGTCTGAGCTGGATCCCCATTTCCCATGCTGCTCCCCTGGTTCCCACCCCAGGTGCTCTCCCTATTCCATGCAGGAGGCCCTGCAGATGCACATGGACTGTGGGCTAGAAAAGCACCGCATGTGCGTGAAAATTCAAAACTCCAGCCTCCTCCACAGCTGGACACACAGGATAAAGCTGCCAATATTTGGAGTAAGGCCCAATATTTCTCAAAATACTCAATAAAACATAACTGGGAACCAAGAGACAACAGGAAGAGAAAGAGGTGGCAAAGAGAAAGGGAAGTAAATAGAGTTAAGATGTGTGTTGTACATGTACCAACCCCCCATCATGAATATCATTATGTACTGCAAACATGGATTAATATAAATAAAAATTTAAAATATATAATTGACTGACCTAGAAGTAATGTTGTTGCACATAAATCCACTGGTAGAAGAATCCTAGAAGTCTATTTCGACTTTCTTCCCAGTGTGTTAATGGCTTCTATCATACCCAAATAAATTTTCCAGTCTGTTTGCATTTTCTGGAAATAGCTGGCTCCTAATGCCATCAGTGGTTTGAGGCCATCTGGACACTGGCCCCTTCTAAGCACACTGCTGCAGCGTTCTATGGGAGCAACAGCAGCCTCAGAAGACTGTGAAGAGGACCGAGCAGGGACATGGAGTCAAAGACAGGCCAGATGATGACCGGGGTCCCCTTGGTGCAGGTAACAGGAGCGTTCATCCTGGCTCAAAGGAGAAAGCTCCACTGAGCTCCTATAAATCAGAGCCCAGCCTGTAGCCCTGTGACCCAAAAGTGTTGCTAGTTCTTCCAATCTTTCTAGAAAGGTAGAAGTCTGTCTTTATCATATGAACTTCTCCAATTACTCAGTATAGAAACTAATTCAGATTTCTCCAAAACACAAGCTAAACCATTAGAATCGATCATCCCCGTGGGCTGGGTGCACCTAGGCCAGTCTAGTGGAATTTGTGTCAAGCCAAGTGCAAGGTAAACCCTCCACAGACTGCAAGCTCCTCTAAGCCAACTCAATCCTGAGACATTAAATTCTTAAAAGGGAGGGATGGTTGAGAGAGGCAGACGTGAGGATGGGGAAGCAGACACTCAGAGTAACAAAGACATCAAGGGAAGGCCCAGGAAAGAGGCAGGAATCCCAGGGAACCGGACAGACAAACACTTGTGAGTGGGTTCAAGAACTCTCTTCCTTGTTTAGCTAGTTCTTCCTTCCCTTGGGCTGGTACCTGACTGACAGGCTTATTAGCCAATCGGTGCAGATGTAACCGACACGGGCGGGGCAACTGGCTGCAACCCAGGGGCCCTGGCAGCTGCCTCAGAGGAAGCTCACTGGGAGAGGGCAGAAACGGACCCTGAGCTGAGAGCCCAAGGCGACTCTCCCGCCCTCACTCTTTTGGTTTTCTCCCTCAGCCACCCTGAACCCAGACAGATACTTTCTCGCTGGTGGGGTAGCAGCTGCCCCACACCTGCTATATGGACCACAGGAGCCGCTCTTATTTTTAGCAATTACGGTAGATGCAAGGTCACCAAGAGTCCCCATTTGTAGGCTCAGCTCCTCTCTGCCTCTCTCTGTCTCTCATCCAACGGATATGTTCTCTTCGGATGAGGTAAAGTCAGATACTGGGGGAGGGAGGGCTCCACACATTTCCTTTCTTTTGGCTGGATTCCTCCCAAATGCCACAGATGACACGTGTCCTGTGGCTCCGGGCTGGGGCCAGAGCGCGCCTTTTTTTCTTTTGAGCACAAAGAGATAGAGAGTAGAAAACAGCTTCAGGCTCCTCAGTTAGCTGCGTCTTCTGGGCCTAGAAGCCAGGCTGGCCGAGTGCTGTGACCAGGGAGGTTCCCCGGCTGCCCACAGCCCCTTGCCAAATCCTCACACCCCATCTCCAGCTCAGCTCCTGTTCCCATCCTCAGGCGACAAACCCAAGGCCCCGCTGTCTGAGAAACTCACCCGGAGTCAAGCGTCTGGAACCGGCAGAGCCAGGCAAGACCCTCAGAATCTTAGCTCCAGTCCTCCCATTCTCAGGCCCAGGCTACACATTGCTCACGTGGATAACAGGAAGGCGAAAAAGAGCACACAGCGCATGCGCACGCACAAGCACATGCGCACGCACACGCCAATGTACTCGTATGCCCAAACACATGTGGACACGCATGCGCACACGTGCCCTTCTGCGCTACTCTGGAAGCGCGGCGCCTCCTCAGCCTGAGCTCGCCCCGGCTCCTGGCGCTCCGCACCGCTGCGGGCTGGAGACGAGGGTGCTGGCGTCTCACCTGTTCTCGGGGTCCGCCAGCGCCAGGCTCCGCGTGACGTAACACATCCTCAGCGGGATGCTCTTCTGGTCTCTGTGGAAGCAGAAAGCCTGCGAGGGCTGCGAGTCCGAGGAGCTGCCCCCCAGGCGGGGGGACTCCGGAGGCGGCGTCTCCCACCCGATCTCCGACACCGGGGAGCCTTTCTTCACGTAGGGCGTGGCTTCCCGCATGTACTTCACTGCAACAAAAAGAGACAGGGCTGAATCCCAGGAAGGTTGTCTTCTTGGGGAAACTTCAGCTGGACAAGTTCTTCACGGCAAACCTCTTAAATTCCAAGTAAGATTCAGAGTTTTTGTTCCTTACAACAGAATTATCTTACTGTCTCAATACTATACTGATGTACCTTAGAACTTGCTACCACAACGTCCTACACTTTGGAATTGCTTCTAGCTTTTTTTTTTTTTTTTTTTTTTTGAGACAGGGTCTCTCTTTGTAGTCCAGGCTGGCCCTCAGCTTACTATGTAGCTCAGGCAAGCCTCGAACTCAGCAATCCTCCTGCCTCTGCCTCCCAAGTGCTGGGATGACAGGTGTGAGCCACCACGCCCGGCATGGTGGGGTGTGGTACTGATTGCTGGTGGGTGTGAGTCACCACACATCATTGTATGTGGTTGGCGCCTGGCCTTGTGATATGCCGTACTGATTGCCAGTGGGCACGAGTCACCATGCCCGGTATTGTTGTATGTGGTTAGCAGGGATCGAACCAGTGACTTTGTGCTTGCTAGGCAGGTGCCAGAACCACTGAGCTAAATCTCCGGCCCATGCTTCTAGCTTTTATTCCACTGTGACGGGTCTGTCTTTCCTGATTCTAAGTTGCATTCTTGGAAAAAGGCTGACAACAAGTGGGTAGAGAGCAAGAAAGCATAACTTAAGCTAAAAGATAAATTATTTAATGTACGTGTGAGGGATCTGGCAGTTACATTCACTGCTCATACCATTTTCCTGTTCCGAAGCAAGGGCATGGTTTTCTGTTTAATAATGCTCAGAATATATCCACACACGTGGAACACATACACCATGGCCAAAATGTGGACTGGCTAGAACATCCATCAGAGATTAAAAACTAAAAAATGACAGGTTAAATAAATTGTAATGCAACTTTAAAGTCACTAAAAATGGGATTATTTTCTAGTAGAAACAAATTTAACAGTATCTATTGTGATATCTTTGTATAAAGTAGTAAATTTATGTATTTATATCTCCTAATTATTTCTGGATATATGACTAGAAAACACTAGGAAGTTAGCTCTGGGGAGTGGATATAAATGTCACATTAATGAAGAACTAGATCCTTTACAGTTTGTCTATTACCTTTTTATAGGATTTTCATGTTTAACTGTATGCACATATTTTATAAAGTTTAAAAGAACAATAACAAGAACTGAATGTGAATGAAACAAAGTCTGGTTCCTTTCTTTCTTCTCTGTGGGGGGGATTGAGACAGAGACTCTCTGTGTAGTTCAGGATGACCTTGAACTCACTGTGAGACAAAGGTTGGCCTTGAACTCAGGAGGGGATCCTCTTGCCTCTGGGTACTGAGTGTGCTTGGATTACAGATGTGCCCCATGACACCTGGTTGAAGTTCTGGTCTTTGATAGGTTTATCTCAGTATTATGAAGTTATCTTTTGAAATCTGTTAAACTTCTGGCATTTCTGAATTTAAGCACTTGGTCCTTAGACAGGTTGCAAGTTCACATGCAACCAGGTCCTTGGAATCTACAGCAGGAACACTGGAACCCTCACCATGTCAGCCCCACACTTAGTTCTCTGCTGCCTTAGCTGCGGCTGAGTCCTGCCCGGAAAATGTCACTACAATTGATGCCAGTGGATCCGAGTAAGTGCAGACTAGAAGGCAGTTCCCTCTAGAGCTCTGCTAAATCACTTCACACACTGCTGCTTCCACCACCTCTGACACGGAGCCAGGGCAAGGGAGACTGTGGGGAAGAGCCAGAAGTTTCCATTCACAAGACTCACAGTGTCACAG
>PVIC010009042.1:0-46544 GCA_004025085.1 Thryonomys swinderianus | reverse complement strand
TTTCTTTCTTTCATTCTTTCTGAGACAGGGTCTCATTTTGTAGCTCAGGCTGTCCCTGAACTCACTATGTACTCCAGGCAAGCCTCAAACTTAGCAATCCTCCTGCCTCTGCCACCCGTGTGCTGGGATTACAGGCGTGAACCACCACGTCCAGCATTGTGGTATGTGGTGCTGATAGCTGGTGATGTGAGCCACCATACCTGGTATTGTTTTATGTGATTACTGGGGATGGAACTGGGGACCTTGTGCTTGCTGGGCAGTCACTCAAACCACTGATCTGAATCTTTGGCCCACACTTGTTTTTCTTGAAAAGTATAAGAAGTACTGATGGCGACAATTTCATTACAATTTATTGCTACAGTCACACTTTTCATTTTTATTCTTGGTCAGCTCTTAATGTGCTTAATTTATAAATTTTATCTATGGATAGAAGAAAACATAGCTACAAGTTTTATAGTATCTGTGGTCTCTCAAATCCACTATTAGTCTTGGAGCACATCTTCTGAAAACAAGGGGAGTTACCATAGCTTTAATATTCTTATTGTTTATATCCTCAAGTACCATACAAACCAACAGTAACACCATTAAACAGAATATGCTATGTACGTGGATATGCACATTCTATCTTTCTCCAGCACTGGGTTAGAGTGCCATATGGTGTCTCCACTCTCAACGTACTCTATAAATCTCTTCCAATCACATAAAAAAAACCCACATGGGTATTAGCTCTAGCTAGAGGTTGGGAGTTAAGTACTTCTGTAAGATACCCATTAAGATTGATATTGGATCAGGGAAATGCTTCCTGGAACTGAATTTCTGGTCTGAAAGTCCATTTTTATGAAGGCAAAATTACCTTCACCTTCTTTATACTTCCACCTGGGCCAGTTTTATGCTCATAAAGTGAAAGAAATAGAAAAGCATTTACCAAGGTGATTTGAGTAAAAATAATGGCTCCCCTAGCAATATTCAGATAATTAAAGTAAATATAAGTTATTTAAAAAATAATATGACTATGTCTTTTGTGACTTTCATTAGTTCTGCCTCATTTAATGACTCACATAATAGCAAAATCGGTATTTGCTTCAAAAGCCATCTTCTTTCTAATGAGGCAAACATAGCAAGCCACAAGACCCCTCCTTGTCCCTCTAGATATCCCTGGCTCCCTTCTCCTGCTCCATCTGTGACTATGAAAAGAAATGCTAGTTTCCAGCTAACAAAGGAATTCAAATCCTCATCAGCCTTTGCTTTAAGGAGCAGTTTCCGGCGTCACTAAATCTTAGGACATCTGGAACAAATCAGGTTCATTCACTGTAACAACTGGATTAAGGAAAAAGAATACTTGGGTGGGGGGGCAAAGGAATTCTGGGCTTTACACAGGTCTGATGTCATAGGACAGGGCTGACCATAATGATGCATGACTTGACCCAGCAATGGCACACTGCCACACTATGCCACACACATGTTGCCCATTCATCTGGCCACACTCAACATTCAAGAAGCTGCTCTGCATTTCACAGAAGCTGGCAAGCCAGACAACTCAAGAGAACCCTCATGAAGGGCTTCCATGGTCCCTTGACAGATAACTGCTGTAGGCACAGTGTTGCTCTTCTAGTTCAAGAACCAAATAAGAGATACAAGTGGTCACAAGCAAGAAAATATCTGTTGTCCAGATGTTGGAATACAGTGATGTCAAGAAGAGGACGAGGAAGTGGGTCCTCAGGACTCAGCAAGGATCTGAAGTGAGAATTGAAGCCCATGGGGAAAGCAGGGGAGAAAGACTCTAACAAAGAAAAAAGGGCTGGAAAGTGCCATCTTTCTCCCTGAGCCTTAACTCACTGTGGAAGGGCAGCTTGAACCTGCAGATGCATGGTGAGGACTAGAAAACTCAGAGGCCTACACAGAGAAATATACCAGTAGAGCAGAGCAATGGATGCGATGGAATGCAGTGGCTGATGAGTTATTAGTGTTTAGATGTCCCCCAGAAGAGGGCAATTGGCCAGTAGCCATCTTGTAGAAGGGCCAACAGAGCTTGGAACTCAGAGCAGCTGTGGGCTGGCTCCATTAGGGTGAGGTAGAACTGAATTCAAGCCAGCAGAAGGTCAAGCAGCCAAGATCAACTGGGCAAGCAGAATACAGTGTATTGTAGGCTGAATCAATCAGGGAGCAGCCTCACAGCAAGAAACCAGCCTGAGCTTCAGAACTAAAGGTGCAAGTTTGTCGGGATTATCCACTACATCACCCTAAATCTACAGTTGGATTTTGGGGATTAATCAACATGGATCAGGACTTTGTCCACCTTGACTACCACTGATAGTAGAAACATGCCTTGAAGTGGACTTTTCCTTCTCTTATTTTCTGTTTTCTTGTTTATTCTTGCTTTTATATAAATGTGGACTTTGTTTTTGGTTTTGTTGTTCTGTTCTGGTTTGTATTTCTTCTTTCTCTTTTTTCCTCCTGTTATTTTTCACCAGTTTCCCAAATTTTGCATAATCTTCCTTTGCCCGTCAGCCTTATTTCTAATTTCTTCCTTTTCATCTATTTCTCAATTTTTCCTCCCAAAACCTTCTGAATTTCTCTCCTACAAGTAAAATCACCATACTGAATCCAATATTTACTGTTTAAATTTTTCTTGTTTGTTTTATAACCACAAATCTAGTTCACAGAGTTAAAGGTGGCAAATTAATGGTTATCACAGTTTGTCATTTTCTAGGCTGTGTTTGATGTTGTTGCTTATTGTACTATGTTAGCCAAGGTGACATTAATTGTAATCAGTTGTTCCTCCTGGTATTGCAATATTGAGATTACAAAAGGGAATAAACAATACTCTGGGGTAGTGCCAAAGAACCAGCAGCTAGGCCAAATAGGCAGGAACTTTTCATTCCCTGTAAATTGAAGAGGTAGGATCTTGCAGTAGATTCAAAACCCAAATGCCAGCTATACCTGCAAGACATCTCTGAGTAGTCATTTTCTAAGTATTCTATATATTAGCAATACAACTACTTGTGATAAGCAATTTACATGCATCACTACTGGAATTAAACTTAAAAATATAGATATGTAAAAATAAAATGAGAATACATTAAGCAAGATGTAGCCCCCAATTTCTAGCTCACCAGAGGTAAACCAAGTGCAGTGAGGTGGAACAATTTGAAAGCCACCTACTTGTATTCTCTTAAGTGGTAACACCAGAAGTAACAAAGCAGATGAATGACCCTCTAGAAAAAAATCAAATCAGAAATAGTTTCTCAGATTAAAGAAATGCTGACCATAATGAAAGACATGCTAGTGACCTAGGAAGGATAAAAATTAAAAAAAAATAGAGGAGCTTAGATAATTATGGCCAACATCCAACACAGGAAAGAACTAGAATCCATGAAACAGATTAAAACAGATCTCCAGGAGATTAACAATTCCATTGGAAGTATATGCAGCAAAATGAGCCAATGTGAGGAAAAAATATCAGATATAGAACACAAGATTGTGGTTAATGATCATAAAAGAAAAATTTTTTTTCCTTCTTTCTGGTACCAGGGACTGAACTCAGGACGTTGCACTTGTGAGGCAGGCATGGCACCATTTAGCTAAAATCATGGCCCAATTAAAGATTTCTTAGAAATAGCAAGAGACCACAAAAGGTCAATCTAACAGCTGCTAGATGATGCAAAGAAGAAAAACATAACACTGATTGGAATGAATGAAAAAGCATGAAATAGCACAAAGGATATAAAAAACCTGTTCACACAAGTAATGGCATAAAATTCTAAACAGACAAAAAGAATTTTATGTACAGATAATTGAGACATATAGAATTCCAGTTAGTCATGATCAAATAATACTACACCAAGGGAAATAACAATTAAAATTTCCAGAGTTCAAGACAAAAACAGACTATTAAAAGCTGTTAGAGAAAAGAAATATAGCACCTATTAAGGAAAGCTCATCAGAATCACATCAGACTTCTCAACACAAACTCTCATGTTAAGGGGTTGTGTCAAGTGAAGTATTTCAAGTCCTAAAAGAAAGGGGCACCAACCTAGCTTGATATACCCCCAAAGCTATCTTTTAAAATTGATGGGTAAATAAGATACTTCCACAATAAAAGAACACCTGAAGAAATTATTGGGCACCAAACGAGCACTCCAAAATGTTCTGAAGGACATTCCAGAAAGAGATAACAAGACCACAACTCTATGAACCTCAACAGAATGAATTCACCAGGCAAGGCAAGGAATTAAACAGAGGGAAAGAAGGGAACAAATAACTGGAAAATAACATAACAAGGATAAGTCAATACATATCAGTTATAACCATGACTATAAATGGTCTCAATTCACAGATCAAAAGAAATAGAATGGTAGAATCAAGATGCAAGATCCAGCAATATGCTGCAGATAAGAAACACAATCTAAAAAGATATCAAAGTCAAAGGATGGAAAACAGTATTCAATATGACAACTCACTACAAAGCAGAAGTAACTATTCCTTTTGCAGACAAACTGGATTACAAGTCAAGAGTGATTAAGAGAGACAAAGAAGGTCACTACACCTCTGTAGGGAACAATCAAAGAGGAAGAAATAATCATAAACACATATACACAAATACCAGTGCACTCAGCTGTATGAAACTATTATTAATGGATGTAAACAATCAAATAAGCACTAATACAATTGTAATAGTGAACCTCAGTACCACCACTAAATTGACTAGACAACAAAGAAATACCAGAACTGAACCAAATGGTTGAACAAGTGATCTTTGTAGATGTCTACAGAATGTTCCACCCCACAACATCAGAATATATATTCTTCTCAGCTGCACACAGGACTTTCTCTATAATAGACCATATACCTCATAGAACATGTTTAAATAAATGTAAAGGAATTGAAATCCCATAAATATTATCACACCATAGTGCAGTGAAATGGAAATCAATGGCAAAAGAAACCATAAGAACTTGATAAACAAATGGAAATTAAATAACATGCTTGTGAGCAACAATAGGTCACAGATGAAATTAAGAAAAATTAGTTACTTTCAACAATTAAATGATAATCCCCCCCAGAAAACAAAAAAAAAAACAAATCAGAACTTAGAGGGTGCATTGAAAGCAGTAGTATGAAGGAAATTTACAGTGGCAAATTTCCACATAAGAAAAATAGAATCAGCTCAAATAAACATCCTAATGTTCAACCTCAGGCTTCTAGAAAGGTCAAATCAAGCCCAAAGCTTGTACAAGGGAGAAGATTTTAAAGATCAGAGAAGAAATTAGTGCAATGGAAACTAAGAAAATGATATGAAGAGTTAATGAATTGAAGAGTTGATTCTTTGGAATATTAAACTGAAAACTGTTAGCCAACCGTAACAAAAGCAGGAAAGACTCAGATTCCTTCTATTAGGAATGAAAAGGACAAAAGCGCAACAGATCTTGCAGAAATCTAGAATATCACCAAAAGCTACTTTGAGAACCTGTATTCTATTTTTTTTCCCAGTACCAGGGGTCAAACTCAGGACATTGCATTTCCTAGGCAGGCCCGGTGCCACTGAGCTAAATCTCTAGCCCAAGAAACCTGTATTCTAGTAAGATGGAAAACACAGAAGCAAGGGACAGATTTCTAGATACATATAAATTATAAAAGCTGAATCAAAAAGCTATAAAAAATTCTAAGTAAACCAGTATCAGTCAATGAAATTGAAGATGTAATTTAAAACCTACCAACAAAGAAAAGCCTAGGCACTGACAGATTCACCAATGAATTGTATAAGAAATTTAGAGAAGAACTAATACTGTTATTTCTCAGAATCTTCACTGAAATTGAAAGGAAAGCATTGCTCCCAAATTCTTTTCTGGAAACAAGCATTATCCTGATACCAAAACCAGGAAAGGATCAAACCAAAAAGACAATTACAGGCCAATCTTGTTAATGGGCATAAACAAAGAAATCCTCAATTAGATACTGGCAAACAGAATCCAGTAAATCATCAAGAAGGTTATACACCATGACCAAGTAAGATTCACTCCAAGGATAAAGGGACAGTTCGACATATTCAAATCAATAAATGTAATACATGTTAACAGATCCAAGGACAAAAACTATGTGATCATCTCAAAAGATGTAGAAAAAGTGTTTGACAAAGTCCAAAACCCATTCATTATAAAAAAAAAA
Source organism: Thryonomys swinderianus (assembly GCA_004025085.1). Taxonomy (NCBI): domain Eukaryota; kingdom Metazoa; phylum Chordata; class Mammalia; order Rodentia; family Thryonomyidae; genus Thryonomys; species Thryonomys swinderianus. The sequence goes on along the minus strand of PVIC010009042.1, from coordinate 40,379 downwards.
TCCTACATAAAACTGGAATAGGTGATCTTCATCCCAAATTCATAAAAGCCATTTATGACAAACCAAGAGGAAACATCACATTAAATGGGCAAAAACTGAAAACTTCCTCTCTAAAATCAGGAACAAAACAAAGATGTCCATTGTCACTACTCTTATTCAATATAGTGCAGAAAATGTTAGCTAGAGCAATTAGACATGAGAAAAAAGTGAAAGGAATAAGGACAGGATAGGAGAGAAAGAAGTTAAATTATCAATATTTGTGGCTGACGTCATACTCTACCGAGAAAGACCCTAAAAACACCACCAAAACACTTCTAGATTTAAATTTTTTTTTTTTGAGACAGGGTCTCGCTTTGCAGTTCAGGCTGGCCCTGAGTTCACTGTGTAGCCCAGGCAAGCCTTGAACTCAGCAATCCTCCTGCCTCTGCCTCCCGAGTGCTGGGATTACAGGTGTGAGCCACCACGCCTGGCATCATTTCTAGATTTAATAGCCAGACTCAGTAGTACAGCTGGAAACAGGTCAACACTCATAAATTAATACAATTCCCGTACACAAATAACAAACTCACTAGAGAGAAGTTAGGGAAACAACACTTTTCACAATAGCATCAGAATGGAAAAGAAACACCCAGGGATCAGTCTAATAAAGTGAAATATCTCAAAAAATATAGTGCTGTGAAAAAGGAGATCAAAGATGATAAAAGAAAATGGAAAGATATCCCTTGTTCTTTGGTAGCAAGAACCAATATAATGAAAATGCCCATACTTCCAAAATTGTCACACAAATTTAATGCAATCTAGAAGAAAATACCAAGAGCATAACTCACAGAATTAGAGAAAATCATCTTAAAATTCATTGGAACCATAAGCGAGCTGGAATAGCGAAAGTAATTCTGGGCAACAAAGGCAAGACAGGGGCATCACAATCCCTGATGTAAAATTATACTACAAAGGTACTATGATAAAAAAAAAAAAAGCATGGTACTGGCATAAAAACAGACCCAAGGACCAATGGGACAGAGTAAAAGATGCAGGAAGATCTCCAAACACACTCAACCACCTCATCTTTTTTTTTTTTTTTTTTTTGGAGACAGGGTCTCACTTTGTAGTTCAGGCTGGCCCTGAGCTCACTATGTAGCCCAGGCAAGCCTGGAACTCAGCAATCCTCCTGCCTCTGCCTCCCGAGTGCTGGGATGACAGGCATGAGCCACCATACCTGGTACTGTGGTATGTGGTACTGATTGCTGGTGGGAGTGAGGCACCACGCCCAGCACACGCCCAGCATTGTTGTACGTGGTTACCGGGGATCGAACTCAGGACGTTGCACTTGGGAGGCAGGCGCTGGAACCACTGAGCTAAATCTCCGGCCCATCAACCACCTTAACTTTGACAAAGGAGTCAAAAACCTTCACTGGAAGAAATACAGGCTTTTTAATAAATGGTGCTGGAAAAACTGACTTTCCACATAAAAAGCTAGACCATATCTTTCACCACGCACTAAAATAAAATCAAAATGGATCAAATATCTAAATATTAAAACAGAAACACCAAATCTGATGGAAAGTAGGATAGGCAGAACTCTTGAAGATGGTGGTGTAAGCAAAGACTTTATAAACAAAACCTTAATCCCATAGGAAATGTCACAAAGAATCAATAACTGGGATCTCATCTTACTAAAAATCTTTTGCACAGCACTAAGAAACACCAACAGAGTAAAGAGATAACCCACGGTGTGGGGAAAAAATTTGTGTCAGCTGTTCCTCAAAGGACTAGTACCTAGAAAATATAAAGAACTAAAAAAAAAAAAAAAAAAAAAATCCTCAGATTTAAAGATCCAAACCAAAAATGAGCATCTGAAATGATTAGACACTTCTCACATGAACGAGTATAAATAGCAGATAAATATATGACAAAATATTCAATATCTCTGGTCATCCACGAGATGCAAATTAAAACAATACTGAGATTCCATCTCACTCCAGAAAGAATGGCTGTTCTTAACAAATCGACTGAAAACAAATGCCGGCAGGGCTGCGGGGAAAAAAGAATCTTTCTTCACTCTCGGTGGAAGTATAAACTGTTGCAATCACTGTGAAAACCAGTGTGGTGATTCCTCAAAAATTAAAACTAGCGATTCCATTCAACCCAGCTATTCTCCTTCTTGACATCCTCCTGAAAAAATCAAAAGCACGATATCACAGCGATATACACGCATTCATGTCTATAGTGGTACAATTTGTAATAGCTCTATCTTGAAAATAGCCTAAATGCCTATCAACTGATGAATGGATAAAGATGTGGTTTTTAAAAGGATAAGCTTAAGACATTTCTAAATAAATGGATGCACCTTGAGTCCATATGCTTACACATACATCATACCCATGTGTTAAAATATCACATGCTTTCACTGGTGTGAGAAACCCAAAGTGGAAATAAGGACCAAAATGTTTAATAAATATTGGCAAATGGGAAGAAAATGTTCAAATGAGAAAGGGAACAAGGCAGTGGAGCCAAGCGAAAGGATTCCCTTCTCAAAATAACTATTTTAACATGTTCACTCACAACGGAGCTGTAATCCTTAACGTCTCGTGGCCAGGTAACTGGAGCCACCAGTGGTGCATACGTGTGTGAGCGCCTCACGCATACGCCTTTATCAGCTTTACCACCAGTGGCACAAGTTGCCCGATGGGACAGTCCTGCAGGTACCGCTGGTGGTTCAAGCCACCCGGAGCATGTTCAGTGCACAGCATGAAAAACATGATCGCAAATAAATTAATTACATAAAAATAGAGTGATAATTATATTAAACAAAGGTGTAGTTGAACGATATATACTCTCTTTTGCAACAACATACTAAATAACAAGATCGGATGGTGGTGGATTTAATGACTACCATAACTTTGAAGAGGAAGAATGTTAATGATATCTTGAAATATCTTTAATACTCTAGCCTCATTTGAAGAAAGCAGCAATTTCTACTTGTGACGGAGCCACAGTGCCACAATATCACTGTGGTTCGGCGCTCACATTCATAATTCAACCAAATGCTGAGATTTAGCCTGGAGTTAGTGAAACAAAGCTGTAGTTGTTTCCTTATCCAAGTTCCAGGCTCCATGAGTTCCACGCGCAGATCAAAAAGGGAACATGGACCCTAGACATGAGGGCCTGTCCTGTGAGAATGAAGAAGCGGAAAATGGCTTCACACTGACAGGAGAGGCTTTGATGGGAGGGATGGACGGGGGAGGGATGGACACCAGAAGGACACATGGGAACGACATTTCCTTCTTTCTTCTTGGGGGGATGCCAAGGATCGAACTCAGGCCCGCGGGCTTGTGAGGTCGGTGCGGTACCATTTGTGCTAACCCCCCGGCTGGAATGGCTCTTCTGAAAGGTGAATAGCAAGACGTCAGTAGGGACAGCTGGTTTCCTTTCCGCAGACCCACCGCTACACGGCTCCCACTGAGCCACCTTCAAACCTACACCTGGAGAGTACGAGTAGGGAGGGAGAGAATGAGAATTCCCTTCTCTTGGTTTAGGACGTTAAATGGTTCGCATTCTTCCACACCAGAAAAACATTCAAACATTTGAAATTTGTCTTCACCTTGCTTTGAAGGAACATAACTGTTCATTAAAACAATGGCTTTCGGGGCCGGAGGGTTAGCTCAGTGGTTCCAGTGCCTGCCTCACAAGCGCAAGGTCCTGAGTTCAATCCCCGGAAACCACATACAATGCTGGGCGTGGAGACTCACGCCCACCAGCAATCAACACCGCATACCACAATGCCGGGCGTGGTGGCTCACGCCTGTAATTCCAGCACTCGGGAGGCAGAGACAGGAGGATTGCTGAGTTCGTGGCGGCTTGCCTGGGCACCATAGTGAGCTCAGGGCCAGCCTGAACTACAAAGCGAGACCCTGTCTCCAAAAAAAAGCAAAAAAAACAAACAAACAAAAAAAAAAAAACAATGGCTTTCACCCTTCATGTGAAAACTTTCAAAACCCAGCGCAGAAATTCTGGCCAGAAGGCTGATGATTCCCACTGAGCCTCCTTTTTCTTGAAGCAGTGGAAACCGTTTCTGGCCAGCAAGGACGTTCGAGGTGGAGCCATCCGGCACAGACCACGCCTTGTCCTTTATCCCATGGGTTTGGATGATCCACTTTAAGAGCAACGTCGCTGGGAAGAAATGTCCACAAGCAGTCTCTAGGATTCAGGTGCCACAAAGTAGTCTGCAGGGGCCTCACTCTGTGGCCCGATTTCCGGAAATAAAGACGTTGGCCGGTTCACCAATTCCAAGAGAACCAAGAAAAAACCCAGCAGCGACCATCCTACCACCTGAGAAGTACATTGGGCCTGACCTCCTTTTGAAACACAGCTCTAAAAAGGCATCAGCCTGCTTGGCCAAGAAAGGTTAGAGCACACGAAAAAGCATGTGTAGCACAAATTCCGTGTCTCAGGACAGGCGCCTCGGGCACAGAGCTGCTGGCGGGGCTGCGGCGGGTTGCTGGAGAGCCGGGGAAGCAGAGCGAGCAGGGCTGTGGGGTGAGGTGACGTCTGTCCCTCGCTGGTTCTGGAGCCTGAGTTGTTATGGAGCTGACCTGCACTGGAGACACCTCTGAACCCCAAAACAGCCAGCCGTTGGCTAAGGAGCACCCCTCGCAGGCACAGCCTCCCAGGCAGAGTAAGTGTGACTCCCCACACCATGGCATGGACATCTCTGAGCAGCTCGCTGCCGGCGTGACGGCAGGCAGAGGTGCACCTGCACTTGGCTGAGGGATCAGGTGAAGCATCTCTGGCAGTTGCCCGGCTCAGTTTTGGGTGCAGATCATCTAGAATGGGCTCAGGAGAGAAGGCTCAGAAGATCTGGAGGTCTGCCACGGGATGCCTCCTCTCTTGTACAACTGCAACGAACTACGGCTTAGGGGCACCGCGTGTGAACTGCAAGCCTCGCTTTGGCTTAGGGGTGGGCGTCCACGGCAGTCACAAGACGAGGCCTGCCTCTTGGTGGCTGCAGCTGTCTTTGGCTTTTCCTCAGTGGGAAGCCAGCAGGGTACCCTTGGAATTTGCCTGAGGTCATATCAGAGGTGGCCCAGAAAAACCTGGAAGAGATGCTAACAAGAAAGCGTGTACAAGATAGCAAGAAGAGCTTGTGTCAGGGAAGGCTGCCTGCAGAAAACAAAGACGTTGCTCAACTTTGAAATTTGGCTTTGCTTACAAGTCTGCTATGCAATGGCTGAGTCTAGGGTTTAGGGGCAAGAGACCAATGAATAGTCCCACAGAACTACGGAAGTTTAATAAACAGCTAGTGTGTGGGAGAGGGAGGGATCTTGTCTGTGAGAAGGGAGGGATCTAGTGGCTTTATTCTTTTGACAGACTCTTTTCTTGAGTCCATTTAGAAGGAAAATTATTATTATTTTGGACCCTGGAGAAAGACCACTATAAAGAAAATCTCTACTGGTTTGCTGTATTTTCTTCTTCGTGTGTGCATGTGTGTGTGCATGTGTGTGTGCACGCAAATGCACATGGCTGTGTGTTATTGAGTACTGAACCCAGGGCCTTCACAGTGAGGTACACCTAAGCCCTTTTAAAATGTTTGAAACAAGGTCTTACTAAGTCACTAAGTTGTGGCCACTCAGGCTGGCCTCAAGCTTGTGATTCTCCTGCCCCATCCTCCTAGAGGCTGACATGTGCCACCATGCCTTGATTGGCTGACTGTATTTCAAAGCAATGAAGATACTGTCAAATGAAATTTTATTAGGTACATAACAAGGTAGACCACGTCTTCCCTAAATGTCATGGGAGAAAGAACTACACTAGGCCTTTCTGTGGTTGCCGTGGTTAGCACCTTAGTCCCACCTTCCATACCCCTCTAAGGAGCTTCCAACCATCCCGAAATAAAAGCTGGAAAATCTTGGTCAGGGTCTGCTCACCATGGGGAGGGCTGTCTCTGAAACACGCTTTTCACTGAGACAAATTCCAGCTGCGTACATGTTGGGGATGAAGGGGGTTTTAAAAAGCTTCCTCGGCACTTTGACTCTGCCCAGCATAGGAAAAGGGTCAGTTCCATGAGTGGTGGCTCCTCTGTCCCCAGCCTCACATACAGGAAACCACAAATCAGAGCCTCCATGCAACAGGAGGGAATTTCCAAAAGTCATTTCCATCTAGGGACAGGCTAGGTTTCCCTCACGACAGTTATATAAAGGCACAGGCCACAGGTCTAACTGCTGGAACAGGAGCTCAGGAGCCACCCACCAGGTGTTTTTCTTGTCTCTGTCACTCATCTCTCTGACCTCAAATAAGTGACCTGTGCCCATGCCTCATAACTTCCTGTTCTGCTCCAAAAACGCTGTGACTCTAAGTGCCTCTGTAAAACCCGCCAACCTCAAAGAACCTGCACCAGACTTGTCTCCAGCTGGCCTGGAATCCTAAGACCACAGAGGAGGCATCATAAAGTCACAGGCTGTACTCCTCTCTCCAGGCTGGGCCAGAGCCAGGGCCCCCACTTCCAGCTGCACGACCGGGCTTGGCAGTGACCCTCCTAGGATCATGCAGGGATAAAGGGTCTCATTCTCTCCACCCCAGATGGGCCAAGACCCAACCCGCATCTGCCTTTGTTTCTGTCCTCACAGAAATAGGAACAAAGCTCCTGGCTCTACTCTTGGCTCATGCGATTTCCCTCAAGCAAAAGCCCTTCTGCACGTGTATAGTACATCACTATGCTCAGCCGCAAAAGGGAAAGGCAGTAAGTTGCAGGATGATGCATTAGGAAATAAAGTTGCCACGGTCTGGGAGAACGTTGGGTGTTTGGCCAAATATGGAAGGCAAGCATCCCCAGGAAATCCATGGGAAGAAGCTTCCACGTCAGAGGGTGACCTAATACTACTGCTGAAAATTCCAGAGCAATTTCATCAACCCAGAGTCTTGAATGAGCTGGTACAGCAGAAGGATCCCTGTCACTGTCATTGCCCCTCCCACATCCTCCTGCGACGGCTGACTTCCGGCGGTCAGTCTATCTTGCTATCCGAAGCTCTTTTCCCAGAACAAGAGAGGCTGCTGCCTCTTACCAGCTGAAATGCAAGGGCATGATCGCCTCAAACCTGTGAGTCTTAGGAACTGTGGGAGAGCAGCCGGACCTCAGCTAACAAGTTAAGTGCCAGACACTGAAGCTAGTAGCCAACCTGAAGTTGGCAGCAGACAGTTGAGGGAACCCAGCTGAGACCGGAACACATAAAGTGTAGTGCCCAACCTGAAAGGCTAAGCTACCCGATCAGAGGCTAACTGATGGTGGTTGTTGTTAGGGCACGAAATTCTGGGGAGCAAGATGTTACTCACCTGCTGGTGTTGTGGTCCACCCTGACGGACAGCATCCCAGTCATACTTCCTTATTCTTTACCTTTGTTTCCTGCACTTTTCACATGAAGTTTGCCCTCGAATCCTTGGTTCAGAGTCTGCTTTTTGAGGAACTCAAACTCAGACCTTGTGAAGTGCTTCCTCCCTTGAGTCTCTTCACAGAGCCACCACGGTGCGTGGGGGGAATCACAGTGCCTCACCTGCCTGTGAGCCTCCCTCTGAGCTGACAGGCTCATGATGTGGCGCCGTGGCCCCGTGTACAGCAAGTGTCCCGGCGGCATTTGTCAAATAAAGGAATATATCAGCACCCTGTCTCCTCTTGCCCAGTGAGCAGAAGCCAGGGTCTCTCAAGGGGCATCACCTTCAATACCTCTTCCCAGGCCCCTTGCTTACCCTTCTGTCCACCTAACCTGGCCATCATCCCACACTCAGCCAACTACCTACTACCTACCACAATGGACCACCTGCGTGTCCTTCACCCTTGACGTCCTTCTGACTGTGAGCAACGGGTCTGCTGCCTCCTTTTGGGAAACCCACATCACAGCTGGGGCAAACATGTTCTCAGAGGAGAGGAGGGTAAGGCAGCTCTTCAGCTCCCATTCAGAAAGTCCCAGCCACTGCAACATTCTGCCTCTGTTTCAAGAATATACCATTGAGAAATATGTTCCTATATCCAGATTCCAGAAAGAGCAACCACAGAGCCAGCTGCTCCCAATCAACAAACTTCTTTTGTGTTTTTATTTTTTCAAGCTGGTACAAACATTGAAGGAAAAAAAAAAATCACATGGCTAATGTTCTGGGGCAAGGGTGAGTTTTCCAAGCTTCTGATCAGCTCTGTGGTAGATTAACTAATGGTCCATTTGAAATGCCCAGTTGAACTAGTTGAGTGTGGTTCTGCACGTGGAAGACCCACCTGAGGACTGCTGCCAGTGTCATAAAAGGAGAGCTGGAGGGGAAGCTTGGTTGCTGTTGATTTCTTGGGAGCAACTTGCCACGGCTGGTTTTTCTGATGCAAAGTTGGCTGTTCTCTTTGGAAGAGGAGCACAGGTTCTTGCGGTCACTGGGAACAGCTGCTTTTCTTCTCAGGCGAGCTCTTGTCTTCACCGTGAGCATGGCTTCCTTGCCCCAGGGTGGATCTCTCAATCTGGTGGTACAGATCCCTCACCCAGCCAGCGTAGGCTTTCTAGCTTCCACCACTGGCCTGGCGCAGATCTTTGGTACAGACTTGCATGAGATACTGCCGTGGGCTCCAGGCCACTGAGTGAACACACAGAGGACATTCCCTTGGGCTCCGGACCTTCAGCTGGACTTGTGCAGGACATTGCTGTGGGATCCAGGTCCTTGGCTGGATTCTTTGGGTCTCTAATGTGTGAGCAGATCTCTTGTGTTCCTCTGCATTTGACTTTTTGGGGTGACTATTATAAAAGAACCCTACAAATTACGTATGCTGTATTAAAGGTATTCCCTTGCAAACTCTAACTATATCCATCTCCTCTTCACTTTCCCCCATAAAATAACAACAGTGATGATATTACATGAAAAGAGCCTGCTGACATGGCCAGTAATAAACTCAGAGTCAAATATAAAGCTTTCCAAGGAAAGAAAAGCCAACCTACACAGAAAGAAGATGTGCTAAGTCAGTGCAGGATCTGTGGCCAACCTAATAGGGCAGAGGGCTCAGGTCCCCAGAGGAAAAAACTACTGCTCAGGCCTCCACTCAGACAGCACATGGGAAGGAGTGTGGGAGGGGAGGAAGTCGCCTCTGATCATGTATTTTTAGTCATCCACCTCCCTTTTAAACTTATCCTTTTGAACAGAAGAGGACCTGCCCACCCCAGGTCCCCAGCCTTGGTACGTTGGTCCAAAGCTAGCCGACACCCTAACTCAGCAGCAACAGAGGCCGGTGGGCAGTAAGAGCAGAATACAGAATCGGCCATTCCCAGCTCTCATTCTCCTCCGCAACATTAGCCTTGAGCAACCAACCTCAATTCCCTGAGCCTCTGTGTTCTTCTCACCTCAGAGGATCACATTTATTTCTCAATGTCGCTGAGGAAATTACATGAAATCATTCTACCTCTCATTTGCCGAGGGCCTACTACATGCCAAGCACTTTAAGAAGCACTTAAATATGTATAAGTGTATTAAATATTCAAAATAAGGGGCTTTTAAGGGGCTGCAATGATTTTCTCATCTTGTAGAGGAGGAAACAGCCACGGAGATGTTAAGCAACTTGTCCAAGGTTATACCGCTGGCAGGACACGACTGTTTTTATGAGCACTGAGTTCTCTGCAGAGAATCCAGTGCATGGTAGGGGCTCAATAAAGAAGGTGGGTGCTCTTCCTGTTCACAAAAAAGGACAGCCTTCACTTCTGCTCTGCAAGGTACACACGATGGTTCCAGCCCACTTTGGTGAAGGACGACAGTTTTATTTTTTTATTTTTTATTTTTTATTTTTTATTTTTGAGACAGGGTCTCACTTTGTAGTTCAGACTGGTCCTGAGCTTACTATGTAGCCCAGGCTAGTCTCAAACTCAGCAATCCTCCTGTCTCTGCCTCCCAGGTGCTGGGATTACAGGCGTGAGGCACCACACCCAGCACTGTGGTAAGTGGTACTGATTGCCAGTGGGCAGGAGTCACCACGCCTGGTATTGTTGTATGTGGTTACCGGGGATCGAACCAGGGACCTTGCGCTTGCTAGGCAGGCACCAGAACCACTGAGCTAAATCTCTGGCCCAAGGACGACAGTTTTAAATAAATAGCTACGGGGTGAGGTGGTCCTCCTCCAGAAGACGGGCCTTTCTCTCGTGAATAGACCCACCACCACCTAACTCACCAGTCCCTTTGGGAAAGGCACTTCACTCCACTCCCAGTTCTCATGCGAGCAGCATTATCAAAGAGACAGCCAGAAAAGTATGCGTGGCTGTGAGGTGGTTCCACCAGTACAAACCTTCCCGGAAATATTTTGTTTCTTTGTTCCAGCTGGAGTTTGCTAACCAGGATGCCCCGAAGATGTCCCACTGATATCTGATTGGATGTATCAGAAATAATTTTTAAAAAATCTTTCCCTCAACTGCCAGCCTATTTTTCTTCTCTTTTATTTTAATCACATGTGATGCTTTTCTCAAGCGCTGTGAGTACTCCAAAAGAACAAAAACAAAAAGCAAACAAAAACCTCATGGCTGCATCCTTTTACAAATGGAAGTTTCAGCCCCACTTAACAGAAACCATCTAAACCATCTAAACAGCTTCTCCCTATTTCTGAATATTCTGGAAGTGGGACGTTTTAGAATGTGGCTCAAACCCCTTAAGGACCATGGACTTTTTCACCAAAGAGCTCAATGATTGATATGACAACATCCCTGCGAAAACTCTCACTATCTGGGGAGAAAAATAAGAACAGTTTAAGTCATGGTCACAGATAACATTCCCTGGCTAGATTGCTGGCCACTCTTGGTGACCCTCTTACTCCCAAATGTCTTTCGTCCCGTCTGGTGGACGCCAGCTCCCGCTACTCACAACACCTCGTATTATAGCATGTATCTGGTCATCAGAGGCATCTTCCTGCTATGACTCTGCTTCAACTCCATTCAATGAGGTCACACGCCCCATGGCAAGTAGGTTCTAAAGACAGAGTGAAAGCAAAAACTGTGTCCAAAGTCTCCTAGTAAAGCCCTGGGGAAGACACTATGCAAGCACAGCATCTCTTGAAATCATTTGCCCCTGCCAAGGGTGCGCCTATGCTGAAACAAACAGCAGCTGCCCCCACAAACACAAATCGAGATGGGCAGAGTGAGGCAAACTCAGGACTCGGTGAAACATGTCTTCCCTGGGTGGAGGAGACCCGGTGACCTATACCACCTCAACATCCTCTCATGCGGAGCATGCCTAGCCACATCCCTTAGGTTTATGCACCTCTGCTGGAACTCAGCTCCACTCCTCCAGTTTCAAGGTGAAGCTGAAACTCAGGTGTGTCGCAGTCTGGCTTCTTTATTTCTCTCCTCTCTACTTCTCACTGTGTTCTTCTAATCGCCTTGCTTGCTCCAGACACCTGCAGCTTCTCACGAGAACCCCGCACTCCGGGCCTCCACTCATGCCCCCCACTCACAGGGCTTGAGTCCTCCTCACTCGCCCTGTTACCCACCCACCTCTTTTCTCTCCACCACCGTCCTGTCTCACAGGCCCCTCCCCCCAGACTGTGCACACCACGACAGAGGGCCCCACAGGGGTCACTGCAACAGTGCTCAACGCTTGTGAACAATGAAGGACTCGACATCCCCTTCTGGGCAAGGGAGTTAAATGACAGCAAAAGCAGCATGCCTCTGGTTCAAGGCACTGAACAACTGCCAGACAAATCCGGACCCCACAGTCTGTGGGCCGTGCCTTCCCTCTCACCATTCCTGGCTCTGAAGAGTGAATCCTCCAAGTCAGTGTAACTGAAGTTACGGACAAGCATCCTGTCTCCACTTAGCCAATTATCAAAATGAACATCTCTCTGATGGCTCCTGTGAGAATAACTATGGACCCAGAGTATAATGAAGATTACTCTAGTGGAGGATTCAGGGAATAAGCTGTTTTGAGAGACCAGCGGTCCTCCCAGAAAATAATGGATCCTCAGGAAAGGCTCCACCATGGACGTTGCTTCTCAAGAAATAATACTGTGGATCAACAGGTGGGATCATGTCAAATCAAAAAGCTTCAGCACAGCAAAGGAAACAGCCAATAGAGTGAAGAGTCTATCTATAGCATGCAAAAAGGACTTCTGCCACCTATTCCACAAGCAGAGGACTCACATAGAGAATAAAGAGTTCAAAAAAATTAGACCCTTCTCCAAATAAAGGACCAAATCAAAAACAGAAAATCAAAATGAACGGACACTTCTCAGTTAAGGAGTACAAATGGCCAATGAAGACATGAAAAAAATTACTTATGCTCACTGGCTATCAGAAAAATACAAATGAAACTACACTGAGATCTTACCCCAGAAAGAATGGCTGTCAGCAAAAGAATCTAACACTAGTTCAGGCAGAGAGAGATGTAGGGAAAAGGGAACTCTACTACAGTGTTGGTGGGAATATAAACTAATTCAATTTCTATGGAAATCAGTGTAGAGATTCCTCAAAAAATTAAAGGTAGAAATTCCACTTCATACAGTATCTTTTTTCTGAGTATACTCCTTAAAAAGTTAAAATTTATTACAGGGACACATACATACCTATGTTTATAGTAGTAAAATTTACAATACATAGATATGGGAACAGCATGTATGTCCATCAAAAGAGGAACAGATAGGGAAAATGTGGTTTTTACATATATTGGAGTGCTATGCTGCCATAAAGATGAATTCAGACATTTATAGGTTAAGCAGATACAACCTGACAATATAACATTAAGTGAAATAAGTCAGACTCACAAGCTCCAGTATCACATGGTTTTTCTTAAATGAGAAAGAAAATATATGCAAATAAAGAGCAAAACAGAAGAGAGATAAATAAGTAGGGGGAAGTTCAAATATTTTCCCAAATTACATATTCCATTGTTTTAAAAATATCTCAACATGTATGCTTGTTTCATTCATACTGTTTGTCCAAAGGAACATTTGCATTATTGTTGCTGCTTTTTTGTAAGAATCTTTTTAGTTTCTGTCTTGTACTGAGTACCTGCTTTACAGATAACAATACACAGTGTAATAACTATTATTATTCTCTTATCATCAGATTATGAAAATATATTTTTTTCATAAAATTTTAAAAAGTAGAAAAGAACATTTTTTCTGAGGTCCAGAAACATCTCATCCAGTGTCAGGGGCTCGTGGTGGAGTTCTAGGAAGATGGAATTATAACAAAGGCTAAAATAGCCTTGAAAAGGTTGAGACACAGGGAAGAGAGATTGGGTTGCCCTGCTTTTTACCTGGTGGAGCAGATCTTGCGACTGGTCCCAATTTGTTACTCTTCCCTGGAGATCCGTGACAACAGATGATGGCTGACTATGGCATTTTGGGGTAATTTATTATGCCGCAATTTGGGGGGAACAGCTAGGTGACACCCTTGAGAGTCCTGGCCCTGGTCACCACACTAATGATTCCGGCATGATTAATTACTGAGCTCACAAAGCAGATCTGGTTCTGAACACACTCTTGAAAGGTCAAGCTGGAATGGTCACAGCCGCTTTAGCTGTTGGAGTTTACAACTTAGTACACAAAAAAAGCACGGTTCAGTAGAGATGGCTTTGACCATCAGCTAGTGGGTGGCAAGCGTATCAGGACCATCCCAGCTGAATATGTAATCTTGGCTCAAGTGAATATTTTCCTGCCACATCAAGTTTCCTACGATCCAAAGTAAATTTCCAGTAAAATAAATTTATGGTTTGCTTAAAAATAAAACAAATCCATGTATTTTGATTTCTTGCTACTTTTTTCCCTAAAGCACTTTTTGGAAGCTCTACCTAAAATTAAAATTAATAAGCTAATAATATATGAGCTGTCTTTAGAATTGGTTTCTCTCATTATCCCAGGAGGCCCTTCTTCCTAATGTTAAACAATTCTATTATTGACTCCATGAGTTTAAAGCAATACTCCAAGCATGGTAAGATATGTGCTACTTAAACCTACCACTCTTTTCTGAGTAACTGTAAAGCTAATTAATATTTAAGTGGTTTACAGGAGTATATGTAGGGGGAAGTATTACATCACCTTCCTCTAATAAATTTAAATATAAGAAAAAGAACCACAGTCATACTTTGATGTATAAAATATTATCACTAAAAGTAAAAATGTTCTAGTAGAGTCTCTGGTTCATAATGGGACATTTCTTTTATTTCACTCACACTCTCAGCTTCAAAAAAGGGACACGTTATGGCACTTTACAAAATAACTATAAAAACTAATGATTGCTTTAAAAATGGTAGTAAATCTTATGGAGGCCAGCGTAATCTTCAGAAGGCATTATTACGAAAGGAAACCATTTTCTGAAATGTGGGGAAATGATTCAGAACCAACACCTAGATCTTAAAAGAAGTCTAAAATAAAAGGTTGGCAAAGAGGAAACAGAAGGCCTCTGTAGAGTTCACCTTTAGCCTTGGGGGATTTACATACCGTGGGAGGAAATCCTGAAATAATAAGAGATGGTCTGTTTGCTTGTTTCATGACAGCCTACCCCTCTGCTTCATCTCTCTCCTGCCATAGTAACATTATTTGTTGCTAAAGCAGATACCACTGTTAAGTGTGAGGGGAAAAGATTGCAAGAATTTTTATATAATATTAAAGTTAAATTCTAATATGTCCCCCAAAGTCAAATACTGGCCACATCATAGGATTCAACTTAATAAAATGAGTAAACATAAAATACCTTTCCAATACACAAATACATACAGAAATGAGAAATATAAGCTTCACTGTAAGATATGTGAAACTGCAAATAAGACCCAAACTATCAGCTAGGCATAATACTGCATCTCTGCAATCCCATATACTTAGAAGGCTGAGACAGGAAGAACACAATTTGAGGCCAGCATGGCAATGCAGCAAGACGTTATCTCAAAAATACAAAACAACTGTATTTCTCAAAATAATACTTATGGTTAAAATTATAGCATATCTTGTGAAAATGTTCTGTTGGAGGGTGGTGAATCCAGGATTTTGTGCATGCGAGGCAGGCACTATGCCAGTGAGCTACACCCCGACTTTTCTTTT
Source organism: Thryonomys swinderianus (assembly GCA_004025085.1). NCBI lineage: Eukaryota > Metazoa > Chordata > Mammalia > Rodentia > Thryonomyidae > Thryonomys > Thryonomys swinderianus. The sequence continues at coordinate 25,348 of PVIC010009042.1, read as the reverse complement.
ACTATACATTTTATTTTGAGACAGAGTCTAAGTTGCCAGGGTTGGTCCTGAATTTGGGATCATCCTCCCTCAGTTGCTTGAGTACCTGGAATTACAGGCACATGCTGCCACACTGTTTAACATACATTGTTTTAAAACTACAAAATAGCATCAAAATCCACTAAAACACTGTTTACCACTTTTGGTGAGGAGATATGAATGTTCAGAGCCAACAGTTAAGAAAAAATGAGTTTCTCAAAATGGTGAAAGGAACATGGACATACCTGGAGAGCAACAGTCTACCCTGAAGCTTCAGGTCAGCAGCACAATCCTCGGATCGGCAATTCCTTTCAAAGACAGTCTGTGAGAGACACAACAGTAAGGTCAGAATAGCGTCTGATGGCAAATGAGTAAGGACCCATTCCCAGACTGGTCCCTGGGCTTCCATTGCTGTCCTCCCACCCAAGAAGTCAGCTTCCGGGACAGTGACGGGATCCTCTCCAGGCTCCAGAAAAGCTCGATGGACAGCGTCTGGATCTGAAGAGCCATCCTTATTTGAATCACTTCTTTACTGAAGTGCATTTTCAGGAGTTTCCCCCCCCCCCCCAAAAAGCGTGTGTGACAATTGTCCCTTCAGGCTCTGCTTATCGAAGAACAGCTTTCAGATGCTGTCAGATGTAATGATCGTCCAGCTGAGTCAAGAATTAGACTATATTTTCTATTTCACCATATATTTGTGAAATAGAATATATTCAAAGGGAAATTGTGTAGGGGTAAGTAACAAGGGGAAGAAAAAATATGATGGTAACAAAAAAAAAAGAGAAAAAAACTTATGTATACAGGGGGCAGGGGGTTGTAGGGTGGGTGGCTGAATGGGAAAAAATGAGAATTAAATTGTGTTATATACTTGTACAAATTCTCAATATTGTGTGTGACCCTGACATGTATATATAATGTGCCAATAAAGATTCAGATTTTTAAAAATTAGATGTATAGGCTATCGTGACTCTTCACAATAGCCCATCTTGTGTCTTCTAGATCAGAGTGTTCTTTTAATTTTGCTTTTATGCTTTCTTTTGTTTGGCCCAAGTTCACCCTGCAAAGCTAGTTTTTCCTTTACTCCATCAATGCTCACTTCACAAGAAAACTTTTGGCACCATTAAAAAAAAGAAAAAAAAGAATTAGACTACAGTCTGATGACTTCCTCCAACTTGTTCTTTTGAGGAGACATAAAAATCTATATTTGAGATAGAGTCTGCCTGAGAGATGGGACCATATTGAAGTTTTATGCCCAAAGGAAATGTGGAAGCCAAGTAGGCCATTAGATTGTGGACACCATAATACAACAGAAAGGATTTTTTCCAGTGTCTGAGTGAACCTTCCAACATTTTGCAAAGAACAGTGGTTTTGTCTGACCAGCGCTAGACTTCCACAATCAAAGCCCCACCTAGTACCCAGCATGCCAAAACCCACAACATTTCCAGAAAACTTGCCTGAGCTCAGGCCTATCCATGGAGGATAGCCAAGGAATCAGGGAGCAGCACCTTGCCAAGAGTTAGGGCTCCCCCCCACACACACAGTATTGGGGGGTGGTCTTAATTTGCTCCTCAGTCTGGTGTATACCACTCCAGTGCTTCTACCCATGAACTGTAGCCTCTCCCTGCTCTAGATGATAGAGATGCTTCACTACTGTTAGATGGCTTTGATCATTTCAGTAGGATTTGGACAGCAAAGACTCTTTCCTTTTTTAGTTATAATGTATTCACTACAAAAGTTCTTTGTTGTCATGGCTCATGTTTGTGAGATTCTTCCTACCTACCCACATGTACTCAAGTTTGTTTCCTTGTCACAGAGGAAGTCTAGGAGGCTTCTTGGGGGGGTGGTTAGCGTCCACTCCAGAAAATCTGCTGCCCAATGGACAGTCTAGACTCAACCAGACAGGGTAATTTTGCCTGTGGAAACTCATATTCCTGTTCCACGTTTCCAAAAGAATAAAGTGTCCCAGCCAAATTCCCTTCCTTGATTATGGCAGAAAATTATGGAAGTCTTGGGCAAAAAGAGGAAATTCTCGTGTTCTTTTGGATACTGCTAGGGCAAGGAGGGAGCCAGATTTCCAAGAGATTTCAACACCAGACCTTCATACTTTGCTTTCCATCTCACACAAGGAGAAAACAAGAGGAAGACCATGCAGAGACTCCACTGATCTCTTTTGGGGGAAAAGAGGAAGGCTTTAGGGCTTTAGGGCCAGGGCAAAAGCAGCAAAGGTGGCCTGACCACTAGGTTGATGGCACGTAAGTTTAAAGGTGCTTTGCTGACGTGACCGCTACTGAGGCCTTGAATCTAAATTTGTATTCATAATTTCACATGTTTTCTCTTCAAGGTCTCCTTCCCATCGTCAATTTTATGAGTTGAGCCTCAGACCCTTCAAAACCCAGATTCAGTCCCTTCCTTGCATGTGACTTTCTCACTTCGCAGCCAAGAGACAGCCTGACTTCCAGGGCGGCGTGGAGGTATGGGGGCAGGAGTGGGAAGCGGGGGAACTGAAGAGCTTGTGGCTTAAAGCCACCCTGTGACCTACAGTGTACACCCTGGCCCCTCCTGACCTCCGACGTCTCCTCTCTCCTGCCACCGTCCCTTACAACTTCAGCAGTGCCAGAGCGTAACCATCACGAGGCTTCCTGCTTGGTGGAGAAATAAAAAGACAACGCAGCCAACGAGAAGATGTGAATTTACTCCTATGTAAGTGACAGTATTTTCCAAGAAGCAGCCACAGTATCTCCCATCACACTCCTTAAAAAGTGACTTTATAAGGAATTGGTAAGGACTTGTGGGAACAGTGGAAATAATACTTACAAGGCAAGACCTTAAAAAGTAACAGAATGCCTCCCCAGTTCTCTTGGGGCACTGTTCGTGGAAACTGACCAGTCTGTGCCAAGGGAAACCCAGCTTTCCATGAAAAGTCCAACCAGTAAAGTAAGGACTATGTCTATGCAAGGACTGATCAAAATATACGGTGGACGTTCAATTTTTAAAAATTTATCACAGTAAAAGCACACTGCCGTTACTCCCTTTTTAAATACTCCCCCTCGGTCTGAACACAACCCATCATTCTTGTCACTTTCTAAAGCACTTCTGGAAATCTTCTTTCTTGAGTGTCTACAAGATGTGATAAAAAATACAGTGCATGTTGCTTCCAAGTGCTGTCCAGTAGAAAGGCAGTCTCATAAAAATATCAGTGTGTCTTCATCTACCTAATGGATCAGATTTGGCATCATTCAACTTCTGGTTCTGCCTTAGTCAAAATTATCATGAAAGGTAAACTTTTTAATTGATACAGGATATCATGGTAGCCACAACAGCATAACTGAAGAAAGTCATGAAACAGAACTTCTGGAACTGCTTTTTTAAGTGGCAAGAATGATGAGATAAGAGCTTCTGAAGTAAGGAAGAGTAATGGGAATGTGTTTTTACTGTAACAAAAATTTTTGAAATTTAAACATCACCATATTTTCCATCACAACTGCACAATGGAAGATTACTCAAACTTAAAAAAGAGATTCTGCCATTTTTTAAAACATGGACTTGGGAGTTATGCTAAATGAAATAAACCAGACACAAAAATAAAAATACTGAGTGATCTCACTTACACTTGGAGTCTTTTTTTTGAGACAAGGTCTCGCTTTGCAGTTCAGGCTGACCCTGAGCTCACTCTGTAGCCCAGGCAAGCCTCAAACTTGGCCTCCCAAATCCTGGGATGACAAGTGTAAGTCATCATGCCTGGCACTGTGGTGTGTGGTACTGATTGCTGGTGGGCGTGAGTCACCAAGCCCAGTTTGTTGTATGTGGTTACCCAGGATCAAACTCAGGACCTTGCACTTGCTAGGCAGGTGCTGGAGCCACTGAGCTAAATCTCCAGCCTCTACACTTGGAATCTTAAAAAGTAAAATAACTATCAACAGCAGAACCTTAGTGGTCACAAGAAGTGTGAGGTGAGTGGAGGGAACAGGAAGATATCAGTCAAAGTATACAGTTAGTTATGTAGGATGAATAATAATGAAGTGCTTAATCACAGCATAATAATTACAGTTAATACTATACTATGTACTGGAAGTTTGCCAAAAGAAATTTCAAGGGTTCTTATTATAAAAGGACAGGGAACTAGATATGTTTATCAGCTTGACTGTGGTAATCATTTCACTAGGCATATATATATTTATGCTGTTCATTTTAAATGTATAAACACATTATCAAATTTGGGGGTAGTTTATTATGCAGCAATAGATTTAATAATTTAACAGCATTTATTCCAGTGAATTCTCCTCCAGCTTAACAGCCTTCATTACTTGGGTAATGCTACAAGCAAACTTTAAGCCTTGACTCAGACAAGACTCCCCAAAAGCTGGGGAGCAACTGCCATATGGGTCCAGGAGCAGTACCCCAGTGAACCAAGTGATCTGTGGCCTGTGCTGTGAGGCTTAGGTTGAACCTCAGAGTTCCTGAGCCCGGACCTGAGTGGTAAATGGCCAGTTTGTTTCCTAGGGAACTCTGTGAGGCAGGGGGCAACCATGCCACGGCTTCAAAATACCTGAAAGCAACTTCTTCTTTGCACAAAGTTCAGAGTACCACTTATCTACTGAAGCTAAAGGGTCAAACTCTTTGTCCTTTCAGGGAACAATCCTAACAGGGGCAAGTTGAGCCTCTAAAAATTTCTTCATCTGTTGGGAGCAATTCCACATTATTTTGAGGAAAATCATTTCATAGTTAAAATTATGATCAGGCCTAGTTTTCCTGCCTACAAACTGGCTATGGCATATAGAGACATAACTTCCTTCTTGCCTCTGGTCCCAGCTAGTCAATGACCCAATGCTGTAATGCTCCAGGACAGGAGTGCACCAATTGTTAAGACATCCAGGGAATGGACATGACCTGATACATTTGTTACTCTCAATGTACTGAATAAAGGTGTGGCAAGCTTGGGTCTTTCATCTCTGCTGCCAGAGCAGCCTTGATCAGACCCAAAATTCAGCTTCTTCTCTAAGTCTCATTTCTCTGTCTTTTCTGTCTATACATTAACTAACTCACCTTGAGCTGCCATGGCTCACAGAAAACTAGAACTTAAGTGCACAGGTTCCTAGGAATGTCCCCTTTAGTTGTTTCCTACATTCAACTCCTTTGAATCCCCCTAGTCTTCTGGGCAAACACAATTTGGATGCCTAAATCAGACAAATTCAAATCAGCTTGGAAGCAGTCCCCTTTCCCTTGCCACCCTCTACTTGCTGGCTGGTAAAAACCTGTCTGTGGACTTCCCAGAAAGACCCTTTTCAGTATATGTGGACAGTTCTCAGTCTTAATCCCGCATGATTTTAAGAAGCTAAAATCTGCTTTTAGGAGATGACTGTTTCCTGCCCCAGGCTTTCTCAGAGCTGAGGAATGGATGTCCAGTTGCCTCCTCAGTCTTAGTCTGATGGGTAGATTTTCTGCTGGCTCCATCTTCACCCTGCTCATCAATTCAGGTTTTTCTGGGAAATACAGCTTTCTTTTGGAAAATTTTTTCTCAGTTTCTCACCAATCCTTACTCTACTTTTAGAAATTAGCTGACAAATAGGTTGGAAAGAGTCAGAGTACATATTTTAGGCCTGTAGACTATTTGATCTCTCTCACAGCTACTCAACTCTGCTGTCATAGAGCAAAACAGCCATAGGCAATCTGTACTGGAGTAGGCATAGATGTACTCCCATAAAATTTTCTTTGTAAAGCAGACAGTACAGGATTTGGCCTATGGGCAGTGGTGGGCTGATTCTTGTCCTAGGACATTTGGCTATTGGGTTCCTCATTGCTTTCAGATCAGGGATGGGGAGAGGGGTGCAAGAGAAAGCAGTAGATCCAGTCAGCTTACATTTCCCTCTGGGCCAGAGCACAGAGGCCGTGGTTTCCTTACAAAGCCATGGCTGTGAAGGCCAGGGAAGCTTCAGGGATGTATGAATCAGGGACTGGCAATTCAGTGGCTGTCCGTGGATGAAGATGACCTCAGAAAGGAAGTCATACAGGTGCTCAGACCTTGGGGACCCATTTCTCCTACTCAAATTTACACTAGAAAATCCTCCCTCCTCCTGTAACAGGAAGGAGGATTCTTATTTCCAGCACTGATGTTCAGAGAAAGACCAGTTTCTTAGACTTGGTGATGTTTACTTAAAAAAAAAAAACATAATTATTGACATGGACTGGACACTGTTTATAGGGTTGTTATGGCAACGAAGTCCCAGGATGAAGTCTGAGAAAAGCAGAACAATTGGACTGGATGGGAATAAAGGTTTTTCAAAATCTCACTTCGAGGGGAACAAACAAGGCTATTTTAAGCTCAAATGACTGAGACATATCCTGATTGCAACACGACTTCACAGAGGGTCTCTGCCCCTAGAGTGTGGCGTTCTGCCTGATGACAGCAGTGACATTTCTGAACTCGTGTTCCTCCCACCACGCTGCATAAGTTCCTAGGGGTCCAGCCATGTGTAATTCATATCTGTAACCCTCATCATTGAGCTCAGTATGTGAAAAAGTTTCTGTATAACTAACTGCCATGAGCTGACTATATGGGTTTCTGCCTCCTAACATGGTTTCTTTTTACAGAACCCAACGTTGCCCTTCCTGTGACACATTATCAGAGTGCAGAGTGGTCCCAGGAACTTCAGCTCCACTTCAGCCTCAGCCAAAATGAGGGGTGGGGGGAGGCGCATTATCTAGTATTTCAAATTGAGTCACACAAATACTGTGGCTTTCTCAAGAGTATCACAGCTTCAAGAATAAAGGAAAGACAAGACTTCATTAAACCAAAGCTACAAGATCTTTTCTACCTCAAGGTCTATACAAATTGTCCTTTAGGTTTTATAATTATGAGAGGAAAAAAAAGTTGTGTCTCCCTCTGGACACAAGCATCGTACCAATTTTGCTTCAAGGCTCCAGGAATGCTGAGTTCTTCTGTCTTGGCATCTTTTAGTTTACCTGTGGCTTAGCAGTCTGTAGCACTGTCTCCTTTCCCTAAAAATATCCTTCAGGTGATCCAGTTCAACCCCAGTGAAAACTGATTGCTCAGCAAGGTTATGTGTTGGATGCTGCCATGGTTTGGATAAGTGACCCTCAAAGGTCCACGTTTTAAAAGCTTGGCCCTAGCACCACAGAAAGATAGTGTGGTGAGGCCTCATGGGAGGAAAAGGAAAGAAGAGCATGGGATCATTGCGGAGTCTTTAAAGGAGACACTGGGATCCCAAGGCCCTTCTTTCTCCTTTTTTTTAATTTTTATTTTCTCTCCAAGCCAAAAGATGAAGGAACCTCCTCTACCACATGCTCTTACCTTGTGATACACTGTGTCCCGCCACAGGCCCAAAGCAACAGGGTTAATTCCTCATAGATTAAAACCTCCCAAACCGTGAAGCAGTTGACTAATCTCTGGTACTTGTTATAGTAACCAAAAGCCAATACAGAAACCTAATCTGGGGCCAGGGATTTAGCTCAAGTGGTACCAGGCCTACCTTGCAAGCACAAGGACCCAAATTCAATCCCCAGTACCGGAGCAAAACAAAACAACCCAGAAACCTAATCTGTACAATTATGCTAATGCATCTGCAGATGAAGCCTTTCAGAGGCAATTAGGATTAGACATCCTGAGAGCCAAGACCTCCTTGATAGAATTAGCAACTTTATAAAAGGCTCAAGTTTGGTGCAGATTTTATCTCACCATGTGATGTCCTCCACCATGGTGAGACACAGTAAGAAGGCCCTTGCCAGATGCTGAGGATGCTCTTGGGACTTCTCAGCCTCCAGAACTGTAAGTTAAATAAACTTCTGTTTCTTGTAAGTTACTCTGTTTCACAAATTTTGTCATAGGACAGCAAGCAAACTAAAACAGAGGCTCTTCTCAAATATGCCTGAGACTAGATGAACTATTCAGGCCACATTTCATTTTCCTCTACCACCCTTGACTTTTAATATCAACCATAAACACTACTCAACCAACCTTCTACCTCCTAAGTTTGGAAATTGAACCCTATGATTTTTATTCTAGGATCTTCGTGTCTTATGTTTCATTTTTTAAAAAGTTGTTATTAGTCACAGTTTCTTAGGTCATCTGAGAAGACAAGAAAAGACTATTTCCTTTTTTCATGGCGCTAAGACTCAAACCCAGGGCCTTTACACTGAGCATTCCTAGCCTCTTGCCTTGTCCATCTCATCTCCTTTCTTCTGAGTCAGGGTTTTGCTATCGCTTAGGCTGGGCTCGATCTTGCAATCTCCCTTCCTTAGCCTCCCAGAGAGACTGTGGAGCACATTTTTAAATGATATATCTTTGCTCAACCTGTAGTGAACAATCTCTTCTATGGTGTTCAACCATTACAGAATGATCTAGCTTCATGTCCTTTCACAAGGGCTCTTCTAACTGAGATATATTTACAGAGCATCTACTATAAGCTATATACCATGCTAGGCACTGGAGATCAGTAGCAAATAAGATGAAATAGACCTTGACCCTTTCTGGGCTTCCGAGAGAAAGAAAGAGAGAGACAGACAGACAGACAGACAGAGACAGAAAAATAATAAACTATGACTAGTATTATAAGGGAATAATATACTATGACTAGTATTATAAGCTGCCTATTATAATAGGCAGCTAAGGCAAAGAACATAGAGCAGAAGAGAGACGTTTCTTTGGATTAAACAAACAAAGAAAATGAACAACTGCCCATTAGAAAAGCAGAGTGAAGTTTTACAGAAGAGGTAGCAAGATGTGCAAAGGTCGTACAGCAGGAAAAGGCTTGGTGAGTTCAAAGGCAGCTGGACTAAAGCATGAGTGTGAGATTAGACAATGCGAGAGAGGGGCAGCAGCCCCATCCATTGTGCAAGGTCGCGTGCACCTCATCCAGAAGAAACCAATGGGATGGTTTATAGGCAAATGATCCGGTGTAGGTGATAAATCAAGGGATCTGGCCTGAAGGAGGGGCTGCCAGCAGAGACAGACCCAAGAGGAGGGATTCATGTTCTAAATGAGCTTGAGGTGATACAGCTGGCCTTAGAGTGCTGGTTTAAACCAGCTCTGCTTCCTGGAGGGGGCCTAGCTCTCAGTTCTTCTTCCCCTCAAACTGAACCAACATCTGGAAGACACATGGAGGGATATCATTAAGTTATCTTCCTTTTTATTCATAATCAGGAAGAGAAAAGTAAGCAAGAATTGCTGTCTCAGAATTTTCCTTAGGCTGCTAGACAATCTTCCCAATCTAACACCAATATTTTTCTTTTATTTTAATTCCCACCAAAGAATCACATGGTTAAAAAAACTACCCCCTGCCCACGTACACAGCACACCTCCCATATTGAGTCCCTCTCTTAAGGGGAAACATTATTACACATGTCTGTTTATGTTTCTTCAGTGATTTCCATATTTCTAGAAAACATGAGCATACAACTTGATTTACTAAACTGAGCATCATCTTACTGAATTCCTGCCTTGAAGAGACAAGAATTTATCTACTTATGCAGCAACCCCCTCTCTCCCTCCCTCCCTCCTTTATCGTCAGGAAAATCATCACCATTAGCTACTACTGCGGTGGTTCTCAAACTTTAGCTGCACCGAAATCACTAGTCAGCTTGTTTAGACATAGATTGCCAGGGCCCAACCCATGAATTTCTGACTTGGTAGCTCTGGGTGGCCCAGTAATTGTCATTTCTCACAAGATCCCAAGAAAGGCTGATGCTGTTGGCTCATGGACCACACTTTAAGAAGCACTGCTCCACTGATGATCTCTGCAACTTTACATAATAAAGAACTATTTCCTGTTTCAAATTTTGGAGTATCACGTGACCCACCAATTTGAAAGACTGAAGAATTAAGAGAACTGCTGTCATTCCTTTACCTCTGTATAGTCTGACTGGGTGACATTTGAATTTAATACTATCACCGTACCTCTGTTTTGGCCTAACAGTAAAGAATAAAAACTATAAATAGTGCTAATTCATTATGGCTACATGTCTAATTTTCACAGCGGCACTAAGACAACTGCCATGCTTATATATTCTCTATCTATTGAGACAAAATTAAAATCCAGGAATATTTAGCCTTCTACTTGTAGGAGGGGAATGTTCTTCTATCAAGGTTTCTGTCCTTACACTCTTCTATATGCTCAAAATCCCACATTTTAATTTGCCTTATATTCGAACCATGAGAAAGTGACCATGTTTCTATGTTTCCAAGAGTTTTTTGTTTTGTTTTGTGTACTGAGGATTCAAGTCAGCACTTTTTAGATAGCATCACTCTAAATTCCCCAAGCTGGACTCAAACTTGTGATCCCAGGAAATTTTGACTGCCTCGATATTTTTTTTTTTTTTTTTTTGAGACAGGGTCTTGCTTTGTAGTTCAGGCTGGCCCTGAGCTCACTATGTAGCCCAGGCAAGCCTGGAACTCAGCAATCCTCCTGTCTCCGCCTCCCAAGTGCTGGGATGACAGGCGTGAGCCACCACGCCCGGCCCTGTGGTATGTGGTATTGATTGCTGGTGGGCGTGAGTCTCCACGTCCAGCATTGTATACGGTTTCCAGGGATCGAACTCAGGACCTTGCGCTTGCGAGGCGGGCGCCAGAACCACTGAGCTAACCCTCCGGCCCGACTGCCTCAATCTTTTTCTTATCCAGAAATACAGATACTCAAAATACACTGTATGAGGAATATTTCCCAGTTCCTCATCACTCTGTTGTTTGGCTTCATTCTTCTGCGTGTTCACTGATGCCCTGTTCTACTTTGGGTTAATTTTCTATGCTCCCACAGTTAACATCCTGGGATTTCTTATTACATTCCGACTGTCGTAGTTTCTGGATTCTGTGCCTTGTTCCTTCTAGTTGTCACACTTGTTTTGTTGGAGTGCATTCAGGTGGTGCCCCTGGAAGGATCACTGGGGGCCTGGAAGTATCAGTGACCAAAGGGGGCCTGCTTTGTGCTTGGGAAGGGGCCCAAAAGGAGAGGGGGAGTGGACATGAAACAAGGATATTTTATGGACATGCACCAACTCCCAGTGATGAATGTACTAATAAAAAATGAATTTAAAAAAATTAAGTTCCTCAAGAAAAAAAGCTAACATTTAAGTCAAAAGTTGCATCACAAGGACAGTGTTTTCCAGGTTGTGGTCATGAGTGGAATGAGTACTGACAACACCAGCCTTTCCCCAGCCCATCTGCATCCTCAGCTGAAGGAACACCCCTTCAAGGAGGATGAACACCTTCTCTTCCCCATCCCACAGCCAGTCACCAGCTAACTGGGGTGGGGATAGAGGGGCCAGCCTCCATGCCTCAGGGCAAGGACAACCCTACCGTCACGTCCCCTGTGGAGCTTAGCTGAGACCACACCCTTACCCAACCCCTTACTGTTTCTTTACAGGCTTCCCCCAGAGCATGGCCCCATGAGACCATGGGCTTCCCCATCCCCCTCACAGGTTCTGCTCCTAGGGAACCAGAGGCGGTGTGAGAGACACTTCAGGAGAACAGAGGGATGCCCTGGTGAAAGCCTCACCACCTGTGTAAACACCTGAATGGGCCTTTCCAAATGCAAACCCTTCCCTGTGGCTCTGTTTACACCTCTCCTCCCCAGGTCCTTGATTTGCCACTTCCCCTCTGTGTTCAGAGCAGGCTGAAGAACGGTAAGGGAGGGGCCAGCGCGTGGCTCCAGGGCCTTGCCCCTCCTTGTAAGAGTTTGGTGCAGCCGCCAAGCAGACTGTCCTGACCTGAGCACTGCACATCTCATAGCTGCACCCAAACCCTTCCCAAGTCTGCCGCACACAGAGCAGGGTGGGTTCCCACCTGCACCGGCCTCAGTCGTCTGGCTTCCAGCAGCGCCTGAGTCAGGTAGATTTACCTGAGCCAGACAGGAAGCTGAAGCTTTTCCGTCTTTCCTCCACTCACTCGCCTAGCAGTAAAGTGATCACCGAGGAACTACTGTGTACTGACCTGAGCTCTGGAAACAGTCTAGGAACAGAAGGCAAACGTGAGAACCAGTTCATGACCTCAAAAGAACTGCAATTTGCATAATCCCTAGAGCCTGAGAACGGCCTCAGTGTGTTTAGATCCTAGACAAGACCATTCATTTCTTCATCTCGTAGGCCAGGAGAGAAGGGATGAGCCCTGTCCATTACTCTGGGCCGCTATTTCTGCCAGGTGGACCTGCCAGCTGGACCCCGCCGTTGCTTCTGGTTCTCACCTGATTCTTCTGGGCGATCTTGTGTCCCTTCTTCCAGCGCAGAACCGGCGTCAGAGCCGGCAGCTCCCTCTCCTCCTCGCCGGTCACGTGGGCCCCGAGGCTGTAGGCGGCTTCAAACACGATGGGACTGATGACATCCTGCACCCTCCGCTGTAACAATAAACAGGCAAGTTAGCCACGGATGCAGCTGACAGCTGTGAAGTGTTTCACAGTTTAAAAGGTCTTCCGAACGACTGTCTCTTGCGGTCCTCACAACCAGTTTGTGGGGTGGAGCTTTACCGCTTCCCTAGCTCGGATGAGGCAAGGGAGGCCTAGGCCCATTATCATCTTGTCTCGGGTCATCCTGCTCACAGCGAAGCTTCTTTATTCTACCTTGCACGGTGCTAAATCATCTTCACTTGAAAGCATATGGAAGAAATTATTTTCCTCATCTTCCAAAAATTCTTAGAAGCCAGTTGGAGGGTGGGAGAGAAAATGTACTCATTGCTAACCCTTTGCATTCATGGCAGTTTGATGATCAAAGCTCTTGTGCATCGAGATTACCAATTTTGTGTTAGAGCTGGGGACCCAAAACCACGGGGGGGGTCTCAGCATCCCCCGAGGGTTAGGCATCCGTAGAGTCAGGGATGCCGCTTCGACTTCAGGCTGTGTGTACTTTCCTCTGAAACTCAAGGACTTCAAGACCCAAAGGGATGGCAGGCTGGGGGCCACAGAAGAACAGAGAGGAAGGAGAAGACAGCACTCATGCCACGAGCACTGACAAGATGCCAGCCCTATTCCAGGGGTTCAAGACAAACGGCCAACAAGCCCCAGCCCTGTGAGCTTAGGTGTCTTTTATGCTCCACTGGAGAAAAGGAAAGGAAAGCTACCAGACTAGGTTTGCCAGGGCACAAGGCCAGTAAAGATGTCAGGGTCTCATCTTTAACTCCAGTGTCCAGCCTTTCCGCACAATGTCACCGCCTCAGGGGACTCTGGGGCCCAAGATCTCACAGCTGAGAGTCAGAGCCAAGAGGAAAGCCTGGAGGTAGTCCCACGTGCTCTCTGGGGTCGGGCCGCTGTAAGAGAGGTGGCAAAGGAAAGCAGGACCAACATCGAGTCCCCTCCGCCTGTGCATCTGTCACAGAGAAAGACGTGGGGTAGGACGGCCCCAGCGAGTGGGGGTGGCCTTGTTGGGAAATAAGAGAGGCTGGGGTGGGAGCGGCAGAGGGTGAGTACGGGAGCTCTGGGGTTCAAGCTATTCCCTGTGTGGACTCAGGAGGGAGGAGCAGAGGAGCGTTTTGATCAAAACAGCAGAAAGCTCTCTGTGCCCAAGGAGATAGCAAGAAGTTTGCTTCCGCCTCTCCCAGACGCCCACCTCCCTCCCTACATGCAGACACTCCTCCGCTTTGGGGGAACTGGGTCTTCGCCCGGCAGACACACACAGGCAAGCAAAGGCTCACCCCGCACACCTCCTGGGGACAAGCAACGCCTGTACCATCTCCTTGGAAACGCACACAGGGCGTAACCGGAGCGATGTGCTTACTGACCGGTGTTTGGGCTGAAGTTAACTTTAACAAGGAGATGAGCAGATTGTAGCAGATTCTCCAAGAGCAGGTAATGTATTTTTGTGTTGAGCCAAACACTCAGAGATAGATTCAATTATTTTGCGGAAGTGAAATAGGGGACCTACCAGAGGAAGTGATGGAGGAAACTTTGGACATACTATTCCAGACAGTGCTCTGGAACTCCCGATTTTGGGCAAAAAGTTTGAACCCTTGTCCTTCCCAGCAGCAAGACTTTGCCTGGGATCCACGTTCTTGCCTGCTGACCCTGTGAACTCAAAGTTAAAGTTTGTTGGTGGTACAGAGAAGAATAAATCAGCGAATAAAAAATGTCCCAACTTGTTTACAACTAAGTTGGACTTTCAAGGGTATCTCAAGGATTTATACTTGACACCTTCATGTCCATTGCCATTTTATGGAGAAGGAAGCTGTGATACAGAAATTCAAATAAACTGTCCATCTAAAAGCTGGCAGAGCAGTAGAACCAGACTTACTCTTAGAACCAGCAGTGACACGCTCCTCGCTGCCCATAATGTATATTCAAAAATCATCCCAGCCAGTTTATGTTCGGGGGTCCCCCTAGAGCGTTACTTGTCTACCTAAGAGCGTACGGACCAAAAGGGGAATGTTTCACACCCACAGGAGTGCAGGTGAATGAATGGGTGGCAAACCCTAGGACAGAGAGGCTGAAAGGGAGGGCGATGTGTCCGTGTGTGGCTGTGAACCCTAACCGAGGAGGGAAATCTCAGTGTTGCTCGCATCTTATTTTGGACAAGCAAGGCATTTGCCCACTGAGGGGTGTGGATGCCATTTTGCGGCAACGATTGCATGAACCTGTTTTAATTAAGGAGTTTGGAAAGCAGCTTTTCATCACGTGTCCCAGTAGCTTGGGGCAGACAGGAACTCAAGCCACTCTGAGCTGTGGGTGGAGGCAGAGGAGGGGAAGTGATCAGAAACAGGCCAGCGTCCCCCGAGGCCAGCGTCTCCTTCCCATCCTGCGCTGTCTTCCTCACGGCAGCGAGGTGAAGCAGCAGCACCATTTCAGGGGCTTCCTTCTCGATTTTGAAAACACAACTTCCCTCTGCTCAGCGCAACAACTAAGTGGAGAAACTCGCAGAGAGGGAAGCCTTAGGCCTCTGGCACAGACTGCAGCTGCTCAAGTTTTACTGCTGAGAGAGTTACTACTACAAACCAACACGTATGAAGTGGAGAGCCCACTTACTGACTGAAGGCTAGCTCCCGCCTTTGCGTGCTCAGCTTCTACAGGCACCGCTTGCTTTGAAAATGGAAGGCTCCCCCACAGAGAACACCTAGACTGGAAGCAGGGTTGGCAGTGGCCGAGGTTTTCCAGGGAGCTTAACGTGGGCGGCATTTCAAGTTTATTGGGTGCTTACTTTACGCCAGGCAACGTGCTGGGCATACATGAAAGGCCATCGGTCGCTTATGAGTCTCGGGGGAAACAGGCAAGCAATGACCGTGCCTTCCAGTGCGCAGCAGCGCAGAGGGTGCTCCAGGGATGCCAGGGGGGTGCCTGCTTCACGTGGGGCTGCCAGGCCTCCCAAGGGAGGCGCCCTTGGGCTGAGGTGTAAGCACATTAGGCGGAGAGCAGGCGGGAGGCCCAGCCGGTGCAGCGGTGTGCAGAGGGCACAGGGCGTCTGGTGGGCGGCGTATGACTCCCAGAGGCGAGAAAGCCAGGCTGCTGGGCAGGGACAGAGGAGAGGAGCCCCACGCACAAACCAGGTCTCGGGGGCTCGCAGAGCACGCAAACGGCACCCTAAAGACCAGGGAGAGCTGGGAGGGTGTTAACGCGGTACCAGCGCTGCGCTCTAGAGAGATCCCTCTAGCCGTAGCACGGAAGCAGAATGACGGGAGCGGGCCCGGAAAGGAGGCCAACGGAGCTCCGGGAACGACAACGTGGTCCTGAAGCAGGGTGCGGCGTGGGACAGAGACAGGGGGCCTGTCTGCCTGGCCAGAGGAAGACAGCTATTTCTACTTGGGAGGAACACCCGAACGCTTTGGTCCAGGCCTCACCTCGGAGCCCCAAGTAAGCTGGTCCTGAACACCACGGTGCCCACGGCCCAGCCACGTGACTTAGAAACCTACGCGGCACTGCTTTTTCCACCACAAAACAAAGGGTTTTCCTCATCCTCGGTCACAAGCCGTTGCGGAGGCAAGGGCTGGCCTCACTTCACACGTGCAAAAGTCACAGCAAATAAGCTGTTAGCATTAAACCAGATCACTGCTTTGGAGAACAGCCTCTACGTGTGTTTCCGGGAGGCTTCCATGTTGTTCTCCAAAGACGAGACCCTTCTGTCCCCTCCCTCCCTTGTGACCCTGTAGCCACTCTCACCACCCCTACCTGTGATGCCCTTGCAGGCACTGCCAGAAAAGAGGAGTCTCCAAAAGCAGGACACCATCGGCACGACCTCTAGGATCTTAGTACCGTCATGCACTGCAAGACATTTCCCTCAGCAGATCCCGCGCATGACAGAGCAGGGCCGAACTGAACTGCCCGGTGACTCTGCAGCCGTCTCAGTCTGGGTTAGCGTAATTCACGGTGTTCGCACAACGACGGAACTGCTCAACACCATGTTTCTTCCATAATATATCCTTGTTAAGCAACACACGACTCTAATTAGAATGGCAGTTAAAATGTTATAGGCTATTTAAAAATTCTCCTAAGCCTGAGGATCCTTTTAAAAGCCAATGGAGGGTTTTACATTTCCAGTAATAACAGAGGAACTTACTAAATATCTATCCTCCCACTGACAACTGGAAGAGCTGAACACATAAACACACGAATGCATATGCACACACCTGTGTAAAACTATCCTGGAACTATCCTAGAGACGGCGGGACTTGAGAGGCGAGAGCCACAAAGAGAAGAAAAACACGTGGAGGCGGCCACGACATGTATGAGCACTTCTGCCCTCATGTGTTTCCAGAACCTGACCAGCGTGGAGGAGGGGCTGTGAAACTGATCGTGGAGTGCCAGCTGAGAGGTCGAGCTTTTCCAGCATGCTGAGCGACGGACGTCGGAGGAGCACAAATGTGAGTCCAGTTTGGGGAACTTAGCCAGACCGTGGCTCAAAACTGTAATTCACGGGGGGGGGGGCAAAAGAGGGGGAGCCACCAGGTATAGAGCTCAGTGCGAAGGCCCTGGGTTCAAACCCCTAAACAGCAATGATAAAAATATAAAATGTCAAGCTTTGAGTTTCTCCCAATTTTAGAAATCAGTGAAGACAAAATTGGGGGCTCAGAGCCACTAGGGTAGCCAGGACTTGAGGAGCTAAGATCCCACAGAGAAAAAGCCCAATGACACATGTACCCTCCAGGTATCTATCCGGTGATTCTGCGGTAGCCCAGGCTGCCAGTCTGAGAAACCAAGAAAGCAGAAAATAAGGTTCTGAAAAGACAAGAGAGTTTATATTTAGCTGGTGTCTGGACCCACCAGAACCAGCGGCCCAAAAGGGAACTCAACAGGAAGTATCCACATCAAAGTATAGCACGGGAAGCGGATAGAACTTTCAGAAATGAGCGCACAGGACACAGTGAAAGATGTAACACTTATAATTACATAATATACTTAGCATAATAATTAGCATACTATAGGAGAATAATAGTGGTTACTGCTATCTTTAACTTTCACAATAATTTTTATAAGAAAATCAAAACTGTCCTATTGTTAAGTGAACCTTTATTACAAACTGTGCATGCAGCAAAAACCTGTTTCTGTTTTATAAAAAAAAATAAACCGAGGCCAAGTGTGGTTTTATTTACAGCCATTAGAAAGCAAATAGACAAAATTAAAACCAAAAGAAAAAACTTTCTAAATAATTTTAAGTAAAACTTTATGAAAAGCACTACTGATAAAAATTGCCTTCCAAGACAGGATACACTTTGGAGAACGAAGAGACAAATCTCTATTTTGGTCTGAGTTCAGTTACAAACACTGACCAGACAGTCAAAGCTCTAAAAGGAGTTCAATTCAAAGAAATTCCATTCCAAGAGCAGGAAATAAGTGGTGAGTAAATCAGTATGTCTTGTTTCTGAAAGTTTCTTACCAAGATTAGAGGCTTCAAATATGACTACATATTACTTTAAATGCAATTATGATTTTATATTAATAGGTATTATCATTAATCTGACACATACGATCCTTTGGCAACTGTTACTGCTCAGAAAGGGTAATAAAGAAACATCAGTTATGCTTTAAAATATCTTCATGAATGAATCTATTTATCTATGAAGACCACATCAATGCCTTTCCTTTTTAAAAGATACAACAGCTATCTGGATAGTAGCAGAATGGTTTGCTTCTGTGTTGGCATTTGAAGGGACAGGCGTAAGAACTGTGGCTTTGGAAGGGGATCTCAGTTGGGCCCTGAGCCCTCCTGTCTCCTGAACAGTACTGAGCGTGTTCCTACCAGGAAGGACAGAAAGCAGCAACAGCCCTCAAGCAGGTCTGGACGACAGGTATGTGAGGTGGGTAAGTGCCGAGAGTACGAAAAATGGGCGTTGTGGTTAGCCCTCCAGAGGAACTTGGACGGGGTTTCCTCGGCCCAACACTTGGCTCCTCGGCTATAAGGCACAGAAAAGTAGAAAGAAGGAAAGCAGGAAAGAGGGAAACAATAACACCAATGCAGACAGGAAGATGCTCATACAAAAATCATAGGACTCAGTCCGGAGATTTAGCTCAGTGGTTCCAGCACCTTCCTCGCAAGCGCAAGGCCTTGAGTTCTATCCCAGTAACTACATACAATGCTGGGTGTGGTGACTCACGCCCACCAGCAATCAATACCACATACCACAGTGTGGGGTGTGGTGGCTCACACCTGTCATCCCAGCACTCCAGAGGCAGAGGCAGGAGGATTGCTAAGTTCGAGGCTTGCCTGAGCTACATAGTGAGCTCAGGGTCAGCCTGAACTACAAAGTGAGACCCTGTCTCAAAACAACAACAACAAAAAAATCATAGGACTTACAAGAATGTATGATAGCTTTTTTTAAAAAATAGGAAATATCCAAAGGGAATTTGGTGTGGGAATGTAATAAGGGGAAGGAATAAATTTGATTCTGAACGAAAATACAAGAACATGTATATAGGGGGTTGGGGGGGTGGGTAAAAATGAGAATTAACTTGCGTCGTATACTGGTACAAATTCCCCAGTGTTGTGTGTGATTGTGAGCTGTATATAAAATGTACCGATAAAGAATTCAATTTAAAAAATCATAGGACTCTGATGAGGGAAAGCTCAAAGGAACAGGAACTGGGGTATTGAGTGTCCTTGGAGAGAAGGTAACGCTGGAAGGAAGACTGTAAGTCTGCGGGTGGATGGGAGACTGGAATGGGAGTCGTCATAGGAATCGGAATGATAACACGGAGGTCTAATAGCTTCCATCTGAGAAATGTGGACAGCATGACAAGAGGGAAGCGAGGACTTCGATAATGAAAGCCCTTCGTCCTGAGGGGGTCTCAGCTCTGTCTACATGCGATGCGATCTTAGCCCCTTCACTTATTCTCTCTGAAGTTGTTTTCTCAGACAGAAAACAGCTGACATGGTCAACACGGCATGACAACTGTGAAGATTAGACACAAGAGACACTGAGCACCTTGGAGAGCTCCTGGAACTCAAGAAGGCCAGGGGGTGGGGTGTGTGTGTGTGTGTGTGTGTGTGTGTGTGTGTGTGTGTCCCATCACCATCATGACCATCACCACCACCTTAGAAGGGGCAGGGGCCAGACCACAGAGGGAGGGGCAGGGAGGCCCAGCAGACTCAGGGGACAGCAGGTTAAAACAAGGACTTGGGACCTCAGGAACCAGAGGAAGGAGCTCCATGAATCCTTTAAATCAGCAGTAAGGAAAGAGCCCAGAGAGAATCTGGGGAACTGTCTCAGGGTGGGGAAGAATGAAGACAAGCTCTCTGCGGGGCTGGTGTTCCCCGTGTCTCCCACCTTCCAACTTCAGGCTGGTTGCCTTCAATATCTAACTGCCTCTTGTGTGGGGAATTGTCCCTGGTCAAATGGGAGCTGTGTCATTAAGGGGTTACATTCCGCACTGCTTCCCCCAGGCAGTGACTGGCAGCATGAGGCCAGAAAAAGCTGACGCTCCATCTCTATGGTGCGACCCACGCCCCAGAGCTCCCAGAATGGGATGAATCCCTTTGACTCCAGCCAGGACATATGCTCGTTCAGTTCCTCCTCCTGCCCCATTTTCTTCCCTACTTTGCCTCATCCAGGGAGCACCCACTCTGAGGACTGTGTGAACTCTCGGGTTCTGCTCCTGGCAGAACTGACCCAGACAGTAATCGAGTGTTACACAAAAACATGACAGCAGAAATACCATGCGCGCACACTCTCTTGCACTCACATAGTTAACATACAGACTGCTGGAGGCAGGGAAAGGCAGAGCCCTGGATTCCTCAACATCCTACCCTCAGCTTCTGGCGCTCAAGGATCATATCCTACTGACTACTTGGAAAATGTTCACTGTAGAGATGGGGGCCAAAGAAGCAAAGGGGTTCACCAAGACCACAGCTAGCATCCTGTTTTTATTCTACACCCTAGACTCTACAAAGAAGACACACTAACAAGGCGGCATGGATCAGAGGGACTCCGTAGCCAGAGAAGTCTCTGAACCAAGAAGAAGGCCAGCCCTACGGATTCCCATGAATTCCAGCCTCTTACCAGTTATCATGGCTCACAGATGTCCCCCCAAAGCCGCATGTACTTATAGGTGGGGCTTTTCAGAGGTAGCTGGATCTAGGGTGTGTGAATGTGGATGGTGTGTGACTGTGATGGTGGATTAGTCCACTGATGGGTTTCGTGTTGCTCTGGGTGTGGGTAAAGCGTGTGAGGCGGCGCCAATCAACAGCTTTATAGGCTGGGTAGAACAGAAAGACAGAAGGCAGGCTCTCTGCCTGACTGCTTGCCCTGCTACAGATTGTTTCTCCTCTGCCATGCCACCCTGCCTTGAAGCCAGCCAACTACGGACTCAATTTCTACAAACTGTAAGCTGCACCAACCTTTAACTCTGGGGCCTGTATTTTGTCTCAGTAAGGAGAAAAGTCAGTAAAATATCAAGGAAGATGTGAGTCTGACAGTTGTGAAGGTCAAAAGTGGTCTTGAAAGTGAACCACGCAGGCCCTTGACCACTCCTCGGAGACTGGTCTGCAGGCAACAAATCGCTCTTGTGCAGATTCCAGCCCGTAGGACGAACGGTGAGGGTGTGTGGTGTGAGGCTTTGTCCTCCTCCCTGCCTCTGCTGCTACACTGATCATGGTTGTCTTCAGGGCAGGAATCAGATTCTCAAGGCAGCTCGCTCCATATGCATTTAGATCCTAGTTTTAAAGTCACAGATGTCAAGAGACTCCTATATGTAACAGCCCTGTCAGTGCCCTTGCCGGAGCCCCTTTATTAGCTGGCATGCCCATCTCCTAGCTGCTCTAAGTGTTTGCTACTAACAGCTCCCAAATACGACTTTCTCAAAACTGTCCCTGGGTGCTAGGAGCTGTGTCCAGAGAAGCCTTCGAGGAAACGCCCTGTAATAAGCAAATTCTAAGACTACTCAGGTCACCCATACCCTTGTATGATCCTCTCCCCGAGTGTAGAAAAGCCTGCACATATGTGGATGCCACTCTTGTAATTATGCTACTTTATTTGGCAAAGGGGAAAGGAGTGTACAGATGTAATTAAAGTCCTAAGTCAGTTGAACTGAGTCAATAAAAGAGGAGGTGACGTAGGTGGTCTGTTCGTGTGGCCCCTTCGACTGGAGGCCACGGAGACACTCCTGCTGACCTGGCAGAGGCAAGTTGGCATGGACTCCCCAGCTTCGAGGAACTGAATGCCATCCACTACCACGGGAATCTGGAAGACTCGAAGCATCAGAAAGACCTGGCCAGTTCCCTGATTGGAGCCTCCTGGGACTTCGAGCAGGGGACCCAGCCAGGTCACACCCAGACTCCCGACCCACAGAGACTGTGAGATAACAGATGTATGTTGTTTCAAGCTGCTCAGTTTGTCATTTGGAATGCTGCGTAGAAAATTAATACATGCTCCAGTCTCCGGCTGGCTGAGCCACTGAGATAAATCCCTGTCGCAGGACAGAGTAAGCTATACTGCAGAAGTCCCCCAGGGAACCCCAGAGAGGCCAGACTTCCTGAGACCACTTCTTGACTTCCCCTGTCCCACTCTGTCTCCCTCAGTACTGACAGCACTTCCCTAATAAATCGCAGGTAAAATCCCCCTCTAAGAGCTTCTGGGGAACGGGATGCAAGATAGCATGTAATACATCCCACATTGAATTTGTTCACTTAAAAGTCCTTAAAGAGTTGAGAGAGGCTAGAGAGAGTCCTGGGGCGACCCAAAGCTCATGGCTGACCAGAATTCGAGAGCCCCTCTCGTATTCTCAACAACTAGGCCTCCCACAGTAAGTCTTAAGGTTCCAGGAACAGATGAAAATTACAAAACAGTCCCAGGTCCTATCTCTCTCTCTCTCTCTCCCCCACCCCCCTCTTGCTAGTTCTCACTGACCCCGGTGAAACTGACCTCAGACTCTGCCTCTCATTTTCTCCTCATTTCCATCTCTTCCCCTACCTGACTTTACCCTGTTAGAACTGCTCATTAAGCGTACTTTGGTGTGTACAAGGTGCTGAGATTACAAAGGGCAAATCTGGGGGCAAACGGGGCTTGGACTTAAAAATTAATCAAAAATCCACAAAATTAATAATGAGCTCTTCAACCCTGAAGAGGTGGTCTATTATTATATGTCACATATAAATTATAGTTCTTTTAATTTCATTACTACCAATCAAAACTATACTTTAAAGTACAGGCTATTAATCTGGATAAATTGTGCAAGGGCCTCGTGAACTGGGATGAAGGAAAAACAAGTTACATCTTTATTTTTATTAACTTGTCACTGAAATTTAGCATTTTCTTCCATCATAAATTAGGCAGCAAACCAACGTAATACGAAAAAGACCTAAGATTCTGTCATCAACAGAAATTTCAGATATTTTCATATATCATAATTGTAAAGCCTTTGAAATATTGTTTTGCTCATCAATCCTTCAGAATTTCAGCTCTCATTATTTAATGTGCTGATAAAAAGGTTTATCACAAATGTGGTTTAAAAATATTTTGATAACTGCATTTCAATATAATTGAATTTCTTTGTAATTCTATGCATTTTATCACATGTACTTAAAAACATTCTTTTGTGAAGGGATCTATAAGGATCTCCCAATATGCCAGGGGCCCACACACTGAAATGGCTAAGACTCTGTGTCTTTGTAGTATAGGATTCATAACGCTTCACAACAGACTTCAGAATTATAGAAAAAAACACAGTATGTTGTTTCAGTTTTCATAGGTTATATGAACTCCCTGATCTCGGCAGTTAAAAATATACCGTTCGTTTCATTTTATGACAGGTTCAGGGCCTGGACTCCGAATCACTCCAGGACCCCTGGGGTTTTAAGAATTTGGCCTCGGATAGATGTTTCAGGCTGGGACGGGCGAAGGCCACTTGGACGCTGAGATGTATAGGAAAGCATCTGTTTCTCTGTGTGAGCCCACAGGAGGGCAAGGGCAGAGACAGGGGGGCAGCACAGAGAGTTCACTGCCTGCACACGAGGGACCCTGGCCTTCCCAGGGCAGGCCTGCTGTTTGGAAAGTGAGAAGCTTCCCCTAGGCCTTCGGGGTGTGTGAAAATCCTGAACCGTGGCAGAAATGAAGAGTAGAGTCAAATCACTGACCTCACAATATTTCCAAGATGCTCAAATCGTAGTGAGCCTATTTGCTCAGCTTAGGGGCTAAGTGAACCAGCACAGTCACTCTGAATGATACGTAACCCAGGAAAGAAGGCAGTCCTCCAAACGTGTTGAAAA
Source organism: Thryonomys swinderianus (assembly GCA_004025085.1). Classification (NCBI taxonomy): domain Eukaryota; kingdom Metazoa; phylum Chordata; class Mammalia; order Rodentia; family Thryonomyidae; genus Thryonomys; species Thryonomys swinderianus. The sequence continues at coordinate 1,714 of PVIC010009042.1, read as the reverse complement.
TAAGGTCATCGAAATTTCAGTAACTTCATCAAAAACACGCTCCCTCTGCAGTCTACTCTTTTCTTCATGTTAGATCACTTCTAGTTGTAACTAAGCCATCAGGGGCCACCATGCTGCTAGATCCAATTCCTTCTCCATCATTCGTCTTCTTTCTGCACATCCACAGGCACTTCTTGTTGTTCACATCCCTTCTTAAAGATCTCCTTTTCCCGGGAGCGATGACTACTCTTCCCGGCACTGCTCTGCATCCTTCCAGGATGACATATGGAGTGGTAAACAGTATTTGTTGACTGATAGAGCTGCCCTCCAACTACGTGAGCTCTTTGGATGCAGGACCACCTCTCGTTTATTCCACAGTGCATGGAACAGAGTGAATACACGGTAAAAATTTGCTGAGATGTCAACGAACTGAAGCACACATGTTTCCACCAGGAAGGCATTCATGAATTTTGAAATCACTCTTCCTAAGGCAACTTCTCAGAAGATGGCTGCTGTATGTACAGTCAAGGTACAACACATACATGGACATTTTTCTAAGCATTCATCCAAAGCTTTATTTTCTCTGCCACACTATTACTTCCTTTCGGTGTACATATCTCGCACTTCTGTGCTACTCTTCTTTTCAAACCTTCCCTCTTTTTTTAACTTTGGTTACTTTAAATATCTTTAAGCTAAAAGAAGTAATGTCATACTTATTCATGAAACTTTATTAAACCACCTAATAGATAACTTTTATTGTATTTCCTACCTAGAGTTTTTAGGTTTACCAGAAAATATGAGATTATAACTGAAAAATACAGTATAGACGTTGGAGTGTTCCTTGGCAGGAAACGGGGTGAAATATTGGTAAATAAATGCTCAATGATGGCTTCATTCATTTTGTTTCCTTCAGCATTTGTATCTGGCCATTTTTTAATTTAACAAACACTGATTGATCACCAGTGCTCAGGACTATATATACAGTCTGTAAGCAGTCAGAACTGACTACATACTTTTGTAGGCTATCCATGGGATCTCACCACAGGTATCCTCACCCAAATTATGAAATCCAGGCTCAGAATAAGGCTGTGCATGGTATCATGCTATGGTTTACTGATGATGATGATGTCAGGAATCATAGCAAACTATCTCTGCTAGTAAATAATACAAAAGCAAAAATTATTTATCATAGCTCCCCCTCCTCTCTCCCTGTTCTAGTTGGGTAAACCTATTTTCCTTCACAAACTGGCCATTAAATGTGAACTTTGTACATTAAGAGGAGCTATGAGTTTTAATGAAAACAATTAGAAAAAAATTTTTTTTAAAAAACTGATCTTCCTCATGGATAAACACAATATCAAATGGCCTCGACCTCAAAATTTTGAAATTTAAGAGACACACTAAGCTGTCCTCCAGCCAGTTATTCCAGACCCGTCCTTGTCACCCAACAGAGCTGTGCGCTCCTACTTATGAACCTTGCCCGGGATCCCTCCCACTTCTCCCCAATCCCTGATCAAGTTCAAGGTGAATCCCAGCACTCCCTGCTCCAGTCATTTTCCCAAGAGCCTCCTGGCTCCGACTGACAATCACGGTTGGTGACGCTCACTTGGACATTTAGCTAATACTCCGGACTGGACTGTCCAGAGATGGCTGCAAAACCTCTCCTCGCTGATGTGCTGCTCTGCAAAGTGGCCAGGACGCTTCTCTTGGTAACGAAGAGAGACTAACATCCTCC